>JBBMJY010000014.1:12158466-12182737 GCA_037833715.1 Toxotes lorentzi | reverse complement strand
GCACAAAGACATGTAAGTTTTGTTCCCCAACAGCGGAAAAACAGAACGGGAAATTCCACCCCCCCCCCCCACCCCCCCCACACACACACACACACACACACACACACACACACACACACACACACCTCAGCTTCAGTCTACTATGTGACCTGTTGCATGTCTTTCTTTCCCAGATGTCACATTTCCACTTCAGTAGGCCCTGGGCAGCCTTTATTAAATCTGGACATCTTAATAGATGTCATCATTAGCTTCCCGACGCAGAGCAGAACAGAGCGGAGCCCGGGGCTGGCCTCACAGAAAACATCCAGATTGTTAAATGATCTTCATTTGCATTTGTGTATCCAAGCCTGATTTGTTTGTCAGTCTGAACTCATTAACACTTTGGCGTCACCTGGTCGCTCATCCCCAGTTACAAGTTATGGCCTTTTAGAGAGTGTGATTTGTGCTGGTGAGCCTCACTGCTTTTAACTCTGTGCGTTTGGCTCATACGACAGGCCGTATCCCCGACAGCCTAAGAAACTGCGTCAACAAGGAGTTCTTTGTCACCACGGCACCGTGGGCAGTTATGGATCAACCAGGTGTTCACCCTGAGCTCAATGGCGCCGCCTACAGGTAAACACTGAACACACAGACAGTTAGCCCTTCCTGTTTCAGAAGTATGTAGTTTAAAGCTGCCCTGTTTCTTTTTAGGATTTTTCTTTTATGCCAGTAGCAAATTAGTTGTTTACCTATGTAAACTTTATTTTAAATTGACTTTACACCCCTGAAAGTGTTATTGCTACAATTATTTTTCATTCCTTCTGCTAACAGCTGCTAACTGTTTTTCCTTGATCTCCTCTATTTTAATGTTTTATAATATATATTTTGTTAAACTGGCTTAATAAATGAATCAGTGAAGTCACCGTTCTGCCGTAGATCCTAGTGCCTCATCCCCTCACTAACTGCCCTCTGTAGTAGTAGAAAGGTAACTCTCTGTCCACCCTGTCCCACTCTGGGCCCTTCCTGATCTGAGCATGTCCACCTCCATGTGCTTCTTTCACGCAGCCAAG
Organism: Toxotes lorentzi; assembly: GCA_037833715.1. Lineage (NCBI taxonomy): Eukaryota > Metazoa > Chordata > Actinopteri > Toxotidae > Toxotes > Toxotes lorentzi. The sequence goes on along the minus strand of JBBMJY010000014.1, from coordinate 12,181,688 downwards.
TGAACCAAACTCTTCCGGCCGTAACAACCGGTGTCCCCCAAGACAAAATTAATGCCTAGATCAGGAGCAGGTAAATACGACCATCCGGGCCGACAGCCTCTTCTCTGGAGGTCTCGGATAAGACTTTCTCCCCTGAAGCTCACCATGTGTGTCCCCTCTATAATCCCCCAGCACTCACCTGTTTGACTGAACACACTGTAGAGATGGATGGAAGCGAATGTGGGGTTTGGATGTCCCAGTAAGCATGACATACAGCCATTCAAATGCAGTTTTATGGATGGAGTCATGCTTTATGGTTTCCCTCTAATGGGCTTTTGGGCAAATTCTGCTGGATTAAACCTTGTCCTTTTCTCCTTCTCTGGTTGAATGGTGTGAACCCCCCTCCCCTCCTCCCAGTATTTGGGTCAGAATATTCTAATTTAATGGCTCTTTTCCCACCAAATAGTCCCAAGGACTAAATCAGGAACTAACATTTTTTGGTGTGTATTTCTGTTTGTGTTTCATCTCAAGAACCATAAAGATTAGGAAAATTATACCGATAAAGAATTTAAAAGATTACACCTTTGCTTCAGATACATTTTTATGTTGCTAAAACAATTAGCCTATTGGAAAAAAAATTTGATAATTGATAAATTCTTAAAGTATCAAGCATAAACTGTTGTGTAGACTGTTATGTGATGTTTCTGACATAACAATTAATCATAAAACTAGAATAATCGTAGCTGCATCCCCATGAGAACACATCACAGCACACTGTCGTTTGTAATTTATTATGTGCTCGTCTGATGTTGTGATTGCTGTTGTAAACTCCACACAGCGCAGAGCCCAGACCAGAACTCACATAACTGTTTACAGATCTGTACAACTGCAAGGAATTGCTGCCTCCTGTCCTAGCAGTGTTGAGGCTACTGTTTGACAGCTACACTGAGTACAAAAAAACTCAAGCCTAATAATTCTTAAACCATTGGAAAGTTCTACCTTCAGAGCAGGAACTTTGAACAGGTTGAAATTCGGCTAAAGAGTTTTTAAAAAGTATCCTGAAAACGTTCCAGTGGTGGAAAAGAGCCAGTAGTCTCACTGTATGTCAGGAATGTTGATAGAATCCTGTTTTTCATGGTGCTGGGAATGTGGACGTGTGCTGTGAGCACACTACACTCGCTCTGGAAATCACACTGTCTGCAGCACTAATTTCTGACCTTCCCTTTCTCCAGATACCCGCCAGGTGTGGTTGGAGTGGCTCCAGGTGGCATCCCGGGGGCGTTAGAGGGTATGGTCCCAGGTGGGGTGCCCATCGCCCACACCCTGCCCTCTGGTACACACCCCTCCCAGGCCCCGTCGCCCAACCAGCCCTCCAAACACGGCGAGACCAGAGAGCACCTCACCGAGCAATAGCAGCAGAAGGGATAGAAACGGCAACATCTCATCCGACCTGTCGACACTCAGAACCAACCAATCACAAAGCAAACCGACCAACTGGGACCAAGAGACAGTGAAACAACACAAAGGCTGCCTGTTAAATCAGTCAGCAACTGGGAACAAAAGCAGTGTTCCGGGGAATTTGTACTTTTAACGTTTTAGTTTTTACTCTCTCTGTCTCTTTGGGTTCAGTACCGACTTTACTCTTTGATGATGATGTTTTTTTTTGTTTTGTTTTTTCTTTTTTCTTTTCTTCGGGACATGCCTATGATTGTGGACACAGAGTCCAGTGTTTTTAGTGCTCCGGGATAACGTGATGAGACTCTGTACCGTCCCGTCCCTGCCCACTCCTCCCCCAACCCCCTCCCCTCTCACACCTCAGAGCTCATGGGAAACGTAGGCCCACATCTCAACACACCAACGGGAGAACAAGAAAAAAAACTCTGGCATCATGTGCTACTGGACCTTATTACCCCACACCCCACCCCACCCCACCCTACCTTTCCAACTCCCTCCTGATCCTCCAGCCCTCCTTATGTAACTAATGTGTGTTGTTTAGGCCCCTCATTATGCCTCAGAAGAGAATTTTTTTTTTCTTTCGATCTTCAGTGTGAATGACTAAAAATGGATTATTGAATTAAATATATTTATCATTCGTCAAACAAAAGGAAAAGATTGCTCATCAGTTATAGTAATCTAGAGTGGGTTTAACCCTTTCCTGGCAATAATACACACGACGACTGCAGTTACATGTTTTCACCACTCGGGGGCACTTCTGCATAGTGTGAGGGAGTTCTTCTCCACCGGTGAGAAGGTTGCTCCAATGTATTGAGAGTGATGACTGTTTTCGAAGCCGTCAGTGGTAAACACTAAATAAAACATTCACTTTATACGTTTGATTGTAGCTGAATTTTAATGATATGAAGTTAGAGGGAGCTGCCAGCTAAGTATTTAACTTTTCTTTTTAGGTATTAAGAGTTGGTGATGTGTCTGAGTGAGTGTGGGCTGTGAAGAAGAGAACATTTACCGTAGTCACTGAAATAAGGAGGGTGGTGTGACGGCATCTGATCCTTCTGTGCTGACGAACGGACATTTCTGACAGCCGATCTGATTTTGGTGGCAGCGGTGCACAGATTGCGACTCCCTCCCTTTTTTGAGCACATTTCACTCTGAAGACAGGAAAGGGTTAAAGCAAACTTCATTTCTTAATGACTCAGGAAAACACTTTTTTGCAGATATTGTTTATTCCCAGAATTTTGTCTTTGAGGAAAAAAAAAGACAAGACTAATCTGGTTAGTCTGGATATTTTCTCTCCTCCCTCATCCTCTCCATTGTGGTATTTTTATATACAAGGCGCATCCCACGTTTTTGGTGTTAAAGAGTTTTGAAGAGTCCTGTTAGATTTGTATTGCCTAGTTAAATGTTCCTATAACCATAGTCCTATGTGATCCACCCTCTCTCTTCTCTCCTTATATTTTCTTTGTTCTATTGAAGGCCAGGTTCTTTGGGGCATCCTGTACTCTGTAAGAGCAATAGCAGAAACTCCTACTTAGTGTCCCAACAATAGCAGAAGAGGCAGCCAGCAGTATGTTTTTGTTTTTAGTGTGAGTATTTGTATTTGTTTCTTGTACAAGGTGAACATTTAGCATTCAGTGCAGTTCAAATAAAAAGATACGATTCTGAGAACCAGCTGTCTGTACCGACTGCTTGATTTGAATCAGTATTTTATGTGCTCTGTTATCAGTACAGCATCTTCATTTTCTGATGAGACGCCTTCCTTTACTGCGACTGTGCATGATCTGTTATCATCCTCATTGTTTGATCTTATGTCATCATTTGATCTTATGCCACATGTTGCTGTACCTTTCATATACACATTGTACTACAGCGATGCTAATGTGTGAATAGCTATGAAACTGCAACATCAGACGTTTGTACATTCCCATCCACCATCACCCAGTGAGGTTTTTTTTTCTTAAAGTTGTTTCAGCTATGGCAAGAGGGAAAAAACAAATACAAAAGGCAACAAAGAGGATGCAAGTGAGTCAAATTTAATATTAATGCACTCCATAGAAAGAGGCAGAGTGTTTGGTTTTCTCTTTTCCCCACCAGCATCACCACCACCCACTCTAACATGAACATGAGCTACTACATCACACGTAAAAATGTCAGTAAACTTGTACGTCATTTTCCCCCTCCCCTCACAGAATGTAGGTTTTATCTGTGCAAAATAAAATACTTCAAGACCATGTGGATCAAACAGAAACACAGATAAAATGGGGGCAGAACAAAAAGGTATCGCCTCCGTGCACTAACTTTCCTAAACAAATAAATAAATCCAACATCAGAAGGGGTTTGCAGAGGGATCAGCGATCAGGAAAACAGGTGCTCTTTAAACTCTAACATACACACAAGGACTGGCATCCTCTCAGTTTTAAGCAAAATTTCTGTCAGGCAATTATGTAAATGAAATTTCTCATCTAGAGCAGCTTCAGGATTTCCTTAAATACAGTAAATTTTCCTATATGTCCTAGTATTTCTCTCAGATCGAGATAATTTCTTTGATAACAAATAAGGAGAAATCTGAGTATAGGAAGGCAAACTAAGTGGACTTGATGTGCTTTCAAAGGAGCAGTAATCAGGATTCTGTTTGTTGGTGCTGGTATCTTTTTTTGTTTCTATCACAGAGCTCACAGAACACATGCATTATTACAAGTTAAAGATTAACATTTTGGAGAAAAAAAAAAAGAAAAGAAAAGAAATGTAGATAGTAAGTTACTCTCCCAGAGCCTACATTGTCCAGTCTCAAGAGTGAAGAACTTACACTTTCTTCTTTACCTCTCCTCGTTCACTCATCTTCATCCTCCTCTTCCTCGCCATCAGAGAGAGAGGCACAGGGGCGGATCTGGCGGTATCTGTCCAACCACTTCTCCACCATCTGGGTGACCAGGGGGTGGTTACGGCGGCGAGAGCTCTTTTGCATGGCTGCCAGCATGCCTCCTTCTGTCACGCAGCAGTCCAGCCATTCCCTCAGCAGCTTTTCCTGCTGCTCCTCGTTGCCCATCTGAATCCCAGACAAACAGGGACATATTTAAGACATGAAACGACCGGTGACCACAACATACATCACAAACCTAAACATTCACTTTGCAATTGTATGCTGGAAGCAATTTGTGGCAACTTGACACCAAAAACTGTACATGAGCCTAATCGTTTTCATTTTTACTCCAAAATTCTTTCAAGAGTTTTCTGATACACAAAAAATTGTAACTGTCTGTCAAAATGGGGAGAAATGTGAATGCGTACCTCTTAGGCAAGTAGGCAAGTAAGTTTAAAACATTTTCCCAGAGCAAATCTAAGTCCAATTTCACCCTAACTTTAATATTAAATATCAAAATAAACATAAAATTAAATTAAATTAAATTTAAAATAAAGTTTTAAAAAAAAAAGCTCTAACTTTCACACCCTACCTCTTGTGCAGACAGGAAGTGAATGTGCAGCAGCTTCCTCTCGCTGTCCACCAGTGGCAAAAAAGTGACAGTGACATCATCGTCAGTATTGAGGTTGGCGCCCGCACCGCGATTGTCGTAGCCATCGTTTTCCATGGCCACCAGGGCCGAGAAGTGGCCCCGTGTGTAGCCCAGGGCAATGGGGCTCTTCCAGCAGAAACTCTGCTCCCATAACAGAGGCAGGTACACACCTGAAAATACACACACACACACAATTCAAGTCAGACCAGCTGTGATCAACCGTACGCCACAACACTGGAGCCACCTGGAAGGAACTGGCCCTGCAGCTGTACACTCAACTTACACTGTGTATGAGTGTCAGTCAGGGCCAAGCACCATCTCAGATACGACCTAAAATCAGAAGTGGCTGTGGTTCAGCTGACTGGAAACAATTGGGCCATTGTGAGCAGAGAAGCTCTGCGGTGCAGCCTGGTGCCCTGGTTCTCCAGGAGTACAACCTCCCTCTCTACTTCTACCTAAACACCTCCTGCTGCAAACACACCCTACCATTCAGCAGACATGCAATTTAGACTAAAGCTATTACAATATCATAACCTGACAGACTGTACACTGATTTGAATGGATACGTACTGAGTCATCAGAAGTCTACTTATCCACTTAGTTGCTGTATACACCTCGAGCTTGTTCCCAGTTGTAATGTGGCTATGAGTAAAGGACCTTATCTCACGCTCTGCTCTAGGTGCATAGAGGTAGAATAAAAAAGGCTAACTCTATGATTAAATGGAATGGCTTTAGAAACAGTCAACAGACATAGTGGGACTATTTCTTCAGTGGAAAGTAAACAGCAAAAAAAACCCAAAACTAACTGCATAATTTTTAATTTATAAAGTTTTAATGAAGAATCACTCAAAAAGTTAAATATTTCTTATAATAATAAGAAATATTTAACAATATTATTATATTTATAATATACAATTATATTTATAATATAATTGTTCTTATAAAACTGTTAAAATCTAAAGGTTTCTGCAAGCACTGCCTCACCTTGAAAACGAGTGTATCCTAACGTTTCCCCACGGAAACTTTTGTAGTATTTCACTCCGTAGACTATGATCGGTCTTCGAAGAATGTGTGCGAGAACAAATATGTGGGTCTGCTCCAGGCTGGCCCCGGGCTAAGCAGAGGGAAAAGAGAAACATCACACATCATGCAGCAGTTGTAATCATATAAACTTCCCCCAATTGTACATACAATATCAACATGGCTAAAAATAGTGGGGAGGGCTGAGACTGCCAAGGACTGTGATCATGTTGCAAAACAGAGTGTCCTGCACTGTGTGAACCTGCAACTCTGCAGCTCCGAGTACATCTACATGACATGCTCTCTCTCCTTCTCATCTTCTCAGTTGTACTGTCTGAATAAGCAGAAAGCAGATTACATAACTGCTTTTAAAATACAGTACAGCTGCAATGACATTTCATGTTAAAAGGGGGGCTTCAAAGTCATCTGCACTTAAGGGATGGGATATAAAAAAGCTGATCTTATCCTTTGGATCTCACCTCTCCGTCACTGTCAAGGCCTCAGCTGAGGTTATCACATGGTAGCTTTTGCTGTGTTTGTTTATACTGCTGGTGGAGTGGCTCTCTGAGCTAAATGCCTGTAATCCCAAGGTCACATGCTGGGAAGAAGTGCTGCTTCAGCAGCCATGCCAGCCAGGCAGATGAGTTGTCTGTCAATCTACAACTCCATCTTAGGGTCTCTATAATAACTGCTTATGTCCTCCCTGTCATCCATGCACAGTCCACCATCCACAGTGCTACTCATTCAACTGCGTCTCCCATTAAGTTCACTTTCATTTATTTCATTATTATTACATGAAAGTTGATGAGTTGAACACTCCAAAAGCATTATGACAAGTCAGCACTAATACATACTGAGTACTAAACTGGTTTCACCTTTTTGTGCATATTTGAATGTGCAAGTATGCTGACAGAAGAGGATCAGTGCACCTGGTTTCCATATGACATTTACATGACAGCCACTACAAGACTGTGTCTGGATGATGGACTGTGTCTGGACTGTGTCTGAAACACCCAACTTTAAATCCAACCCTGACTACCATGACGTTAAAGGTACTCTGGAGTTTTTAAATCACCTGTGGTGTTTGAATCTCTGTCTCTACTACATACATAAGGCATGATAGTGACACGACAGTAATGCAAATGTGTAGTGCATGCCAGCCAAGCTATTACATTAACCTACAAACCAATGCAAACAATGCAGGTTTAAAGACAAATATAAATTGTTTACAAGGAAAATCCACAGGGTGACTTTTTTTTCTTTACATGGTATGGCCATCAAAACCAAACAAGAAGGGAGGAGGTGCATTTCCTGTATTTCTAAATGTGGGCCTGGAAGTTTAATGATCTTCTAACGCAAGTCACAGTCACAAAACAACTGACATGGTGCCTTTTCAATTATTAAATGACATTTGAATTTCCAACCACCAAAACTGCATGAAACCTGCAACTTTGCTTGTGAGAATACATTGTTATATATTGTATTCTACAACTTCTATCCCCTCATAACACATTTATGAGAAGCTCACACACTCACTTCACAGTCTGACCACACCATTTCTTTCTTTCAATTGATAGTGAACAAGAGGAAGGAAGTGAGTAAACCAGAAGGAACCCCATAATTACCTGGCTGGCCAAAGACAGGATGAACGCCCAGTCCTCCTGCCACTGCTCCTCTCTCAGGGAGAAATGCAAACCGAAGCTCTGCGAGTACCACGACTCCCACTCCTTCCAGCGTGTGTAAAACCTAAAAATAGTTACACATTATGATTATTTTCAAAATTGACTAATGTCACCCTGATTATATACTAGTGGTAACAATTTATTTATCCTTCTATAGTGGCCCTCAATAGATTTTTTTTAGACAAAAAAAAAAACAGTTGCATGGTGTTCAAACAATTAGCATATCATTAAAATGTATTTCATGTTAAAAATCAACTACAAAAAAATAACCATATAAAGGAATTTGAAACACTGACATTAGACTCTTTTTAAGAAGTTTAAAAAAAAAACTAGCCATGCATGTTGATCAAAATCATCCACATTCCTACTGCAATGCAAATCAGAAGTTAAACATCTCTTTCAACTCGTATGTTCACTAAGTAATCAACCATCTTGTATTTGAATGTGTGAGAGAAGTTATGTAAATATCAGGAGGAAATGCTTCTATAGCGACATGTCAAACTATCATTACTACATAACTGCTGCATTGCTGTCCACTGGCAGCAGGCAACCAGGAAAGGGCAGCAAACTGCACTTTTAAATTTCAGACTCATTTTGGTAATAAAAATGTCCTTAACAAATGTTTACTGTTACATAAATACAACATATTTGTGAATGAGTTTTCTTTTCTTTTTTTTTTAAATGTGTCAAATCTTGCTTGGGGCAAGCTGCCACTTTCACCTCCATGTCAGTCAGGCTTTGCATACGCAATAGGGACTGTGGAAGTTGTGTGGAGACTCAGGTGTCATGGTTCAAGTAAATCGTTCATAATAATACAAGTTAGTTCAGATTATACTGGGCCAAAAAAGGCTAATTGCATCAAATTTCTGTAAATGTACATTTTAAAAAAAGGCTCTGGATAGGTGACAGTTTCCTGGATTTAAGTGACTACTGGGACTCTTTTTAGATGTGTGTCTCACCAATGGGAGCAGTCATGCAGGCTGTCATGGAGGGTCTTGCGGAGGACAGAGTCCTTGTCGTAGATGCCCCAGGTGGCCTGCAGAACAGAGTCCAACAGACAGTCTCCGGCTGTGCGGTTCCATAAGGCATACAGACGACTGTCCAGGCGTGTGCCCAGCTCCAAAGACCAGTTGATGACAGGTGATTCCTCTTCCAACTCTATACACAGTAAAACAGACAAGACAAAATGCACTGATGAAGTGTGATAGAAATACAAATAGGACAGCTTCCACTACGCAAAGTCTAAGCCCATCTGTGTTCAGACTGGGGGACCTTCTCTGAGGAAGACAGGGACATAATTTCATAGGTTTATTGTTTTAGAACAACTATAATTAAAAATGGGGATTTGAAAAAAAAAAAAAAAAAAATCACAGAAAAGCTGATAGTCTTTAATCTATTCACAAAAAAACTCAGCGTTAGAGCGTAGATGCTTTGTTGAGTTTAAGATATGCAACTACTGCAGCTAGTTGTTATGGAGACAAATTGAGCATCACAAAGCGTGCTTTACAGCATTTTTCTCTCCTCTTGAATTATTATTAAGCACACCATTACTGATTCCTCAGCTACTTTCTGTGCAAAACCCTGAAACCCAGGGCACCTTTCCTCTGTAATCCACTTTACAGAGTCTTAAATAGGTCACAAGACTCCTCTGGTACCTTCAGTACAACACAGAAAGGTACATATGCATTCACAAGCATTCACACACAGTCCTGTGAGTGTGTCATTGGTTAAGTGTGTGGGAGGGAAACCACTGAGCTCAATTAACCTCATAAGAGAGGGGACAGAAGATGAAGCAGGAGGTGGTGAGTTGGCTGGAGAAAGAAGAGCACAAGAGCAGATGCTGGTTCTTAGACACAAGTCCCTTCCACAGCACCACCACATCATGAATCACAGGCATCCAAAACCCATCATGTCTGGTATCTGACAGGGACACATGCAGATACCAGATATGAATATGAACAAATCTTGGGTACCTTTCTGCACGTCTCGATCCAACACCTCATCAAACAGCTTCTCTTGGACAGCAGGCGGCAGGTCCTCTATATCTGCAAAGACACATGGGAAAGATATTATGTTTTCATGATCATTATAACCTAATGGTACACTGCACCAAGGGCAAGAGAAATGCTACAGTAATGACACACAGAGGGGATGTTCTTTGCAATTACATTCACTGGCTGACATTTTGTCAATGGCACACAGTAAACACAAGCTCTGTACAGCATGTTGTGTTTCTGTGTGTGTATTGAACTGTGCACACACAAAGCCAGAACACTGGTGGCTATTCTCTGGCTCAATAGTGAATGACACTGGCTTTGTCTGAAAGGGAGAGATACAGAAATGGAGAGAGAGCGCGCCTTGCAGCTGGCCTCCGGCCAAATTCAGACTGCAAAGAAATACTTGGCATAACACGAAAAAAAAAATCATATCTATCAGTGAAGCCTGCATAATCTTTTATCCCAGCGGCACTGGCAGCTCTGAATCACAGTACAACTGGTGGTTCTGAAAAGCAAAGTGCACGTCATTTCAGTCAAGGCATTACGCCACAGGGACGGGACACTGGGCTGCTGTTTCTCTGAACAATGCTGCACAACAAGGCTGGGCGTCATTCTTCCAATTCTCCAGTGAGGGGGAAAACACTCAAGATCTCGCACTGAAACGTTGCACGTTTGAACTATTTAGAGGAATGAGCATGAAATATGAGCATGAGCAAAATACCTAAAAATGCAAAATATTTTTTTTCCCAGTCACTCCCTGGCAGAGTGAGCACAGCTTGTATTATTCAATGTCAAAAGATAGTTATTTAATTTGTGGTGTTTATTGAGAAATAACCCTTCTTTTTTTTTTTAACCTTTTTTCTTTTTTTTTTTTAGATTACACATATGCAGGGAGCCGAAGTTATGTGAAGAGTTATGTGTCACAGGTACCTGCAGGCAGGGTGAAGGTGACCAGGTCAGTGAGGAAGTAACAGGTGAAGTCTCCTTTGCGTTGATGTAGTGAGGCTGCAATTTCCCTGCGGATCTGCTCCGTCAGCTCAGGACACACCATGGAGGGGATGCACTTAGCTGCCTGCTGGTTCACCTTAAAAGACATAAACACAGATTTATTAAGTTCCTATATGACAAATGTGAACCACCATGATTCCATATACAAACAGTTTCTTGACATGATTATATGGGAATATCAAGACAATGAAATATAAAATCAAATTATCACCCACTAATACTATTTACATAGAAGCGCAATATTGTATGTATTTGATATACTAAGGATGAAGTTCTGGCATACAATGTGAAGAGGCCATCTTTCTCTTCCAACCTCAGTGACTTCTCTCACAGTGCAGCCCTCTGTGACTCTCCTAATCGTTGCTTGCCCTCCTTGCAAACCACATCAGCTCTGCAGCATCACATCCATTAGGAACCAGTGACAGGACTGCAGCCAGGCTAATCCTCCACCTAATCCTCAAAGTGCACTTCCGCTGTAATTATAGGCATTACAGGCATCTGCTATATATCGTCTACTCTGGCGCAGAACAATTATAGACTGATGTGGTGGACAAGGAAAAGTCCAGAATAGCATGAAAATTACAGGAGAACTCTAGATCACCAAATTAATTGTCAGACTTTTTTTACAATGCAAACCACAAGATTACTGTTAGTTATCTGCTCTTTTCTATAGGATGGTACAGTCTTCAAACAAGTCTCAAAAGAAAGTTTACTTTCTGACTCGTCTGCTGATTCTGCTGCGTGGTGTATTCTACAATATGTGTGCAGAAAGGGCTCAATCAAGGGACAACCTGTTAAATAAACTCATTACAATAAATATTTTGGGGCCACTTCCTAAAACTTGGTGGCATAGCTTTAACTCAAGCAGCGTAGTGAAGACAAACAAAATCTTTAAGCATGCTGACCTCTGTCAGCAGGATAGCTAACATGTCCTGCCTCTGAAAGCGAATAGCCAGATGCACCAGAGTGAAGCCCACATCGAATGCTGAGGACCGGCTGAGGAGCTGAACCTCATCAGCGGTGAGCTGCCGGGCAATGTCACCTCCAGACGACTTGTAGGCTTCTACTGCCGCCAGGTCTCCCTCCACGACGCCTGCAGCAGAGGGAAGTAGGAGGAGGAAGGAAGATCAGAAAATAGGAAACAAATGTTGGCACTGGAATATAAAAATGGATCGGGGCCTCAGTATTTGCTTTTCCAGGAATTCATGTAAACAGGCTATTGAAGTTAGATGAAAGTGACACACCTACATTGTTTACAATTTGTGTCTGAGGAAAGAGGAGCAGTTGCTGTTCAGAAAAACAATTCATACTCAACAGCTGTCACAACTTAACTGCAAGCCTGTACACAAACCCCTGCTGGCTTATCAGTTTATTATGCACGCTATTCGGATCAATGAGAGAGAAACGTGTCAGAATAAGGCCATGTATCCAAATAGGATTACAAAGACAAACTCTGAATAGACAAAAAATTCTATCAACCCTCTGTAAATATCACCCTCAAGCAGGTAGTTTTTATAGCAGGGCTGTTTTAACTAGGTGTCCCTAACAAACTGGGGACTGAGTGTATGCGACTATACAATGCCAAATGCTAGTGTTTCCTGTTAAAACACATCTGCAAAACAAATAAATTAATGCAAAACATGGGAATCCTTTTAACAGGCCTTTGCTGTGCAAATGGATTAGACTTTTGGAGCAGCTCCAACCCCATGCCCTTGCTTCTAATAGAAGCAAGATGTAACAGACAACTTGCCATGTTCAGTGAGGTAAGCACAGAAATATCCATCAAACTGTGCTAACTCATCATACTGTTCTTAGTCACAACCAATTAATATTTAAATCCCGAGAGAATGTGCACAACAAATTCAACGAAAGGAGAAGCGTTAAATGTAAAAGGAATTCAGAGTGAACGGACCGCTCTAGCTCTTGACGTCAATGAACAGTTCAGATGACCTCTAGATGCAGCCACTAGCTAACGTGGTGTGAGAACAGTTATTGCACTGTCAGGCTACTACACGGTAGAACAGACACAGCAGTGTAGCTTATAATGCAGAGCTATCAGAGAGCTGTGTCAGACAGAGGACAGTCTGTGCAGATTAGCATCCTCCCCCCTCTTTTGGACCTACTAGCCTCAACATCTGTTATGAGTGAAATGAGCGGCAGCTAGGTATCACGGTGAACACTGAAGTGCCGGCTAATTTTAACATGCTGCCTTATGTGCGGATGTTCTCTCCGGCAGGGCAGAGGACTGTTACCTTGAGGGAACCTGGATTTGAACATGCCAAGAATGCAGAGTCTCCTTTTGCAAACACAGATCCATAAATAGATGTCTAAGGATTCTAGCTGCGTTCTATCTACTGCCATGCTGGACACCGTACCAGAAAGTAAAGAATATGATGATCTGTTTTGAATGTGGTTAGCTTGGTTTAGGTCAGTGCTGTAATGGTAAAAACATGTAAACCAGTGTCCGGATGGCACTCCTTATATACAGAGCATTCACACTCTGAACATGTCAGCAGTGATATATGCTGTTTCGTATTGCAGAAAACACCCTGATGAGGGCCTTGCACTAAAAACATACACTGAAAAAGATTCACATTGAAAAGGATTATTTCAGATATTCAGCCAGTCTTGCTGATATGTTTTTTTGTTTTTTTTCCCCCAAATTTGGTCATTTGTTACCAAAACACCTAGCTGCCTGTTGAAGTAGCAACAGCACACACCTCACAAAACTGAGACTGAGATGGTAAAAATAAACAGCAGAGGCATCCTGATAGCCTACTACTTAAGGTGCATACCACTGGCAACGTCCAAAGTATTCCAGCCGTGTACCTGCGTGGCATGTAATACCCCACTTGCTATCTTCCTTTATTTCCTGTTGACCTGTATACTGTCCCAGAATAGAAATTGTGAACAGTGGATAACAAGAGGGAATGTCATCAAGAGAAAAAACAATGGCAACCAATTCTGAAACTGAGATGTGTCATAAGACCCAGGTGAAAACATTAACATGTCAGAATGTTTTGCTTTCTCTCTCCTGGTTTGACAAAGTCTTCTTTATCTTTCTTGTATTCTTTCTGTCCAATCACCTCGCCACATTATGCAGGTTGTGAAAGCCTGCAAGCTAATATTGGTCAGGGTTTACAACACGGTCTGACATGTCTTTCGACAAAGTCAAGACAGGACCACTGTAAACCACCCCAGTAAGACACAGTGACCACCTACAAAGACATTAATGTTCTGTAGTTGTCTGAACCAATCTAATAATTGACACTAAAAAAACTTTATTTTGTAGTTATGAGTTGCTGATGTTTTTAGCCTATCAGATAAAAATTCAGTTTATCAACAGTGGTTGAAGGCTAAAAGCTCCTCCACAATGTTTTGATAATCACAAACTGTACACAACATCATCATAAGCAAAATCAAACTAGAAGCATAATATGTTTACACAAACCAACATTATCTGCAATGTCAAGACACGCCGGTTACAGTCTTTCAGTAAAACAAAAGAACAATATTATTCAAACAGAGTCTGCTTCCTTTAGTTGGAAAGTAGAGTCAATGAGATCATCCAATTTTGGCCCAAATGCAGAGCTCTGAAAAAACATTAGACGAGAAATGTGGGGAAACAGCAGAGCGAAGTGAGATCAAGTTTTGAGACCTGAGGAAGTGCTTGGCTTGGTCATAATGTGCTGTTTGACTGAGGCACTTCCTCCATTGACAAACACTTTGAAGAGCCCAACCGTAGCACAAGCAACATAACTAAAACAAGTCAGCTGACGTAGAGTGAATAAAAAGGTAAAGCATCACTAAGAATTAACTCAAAAGTTAAAGACCTGGAAATGTCTAAAGGTACATGTAGGAGAAACATGAGAAATAAAACTGCCCCATTGTGACCTAAAAATAATGTTTTCTGTTTCTCAACAACAAGCTGAAAAGCGCACTCGGTGCAAAGGTCACTGGGACGCTGATCATGTGCTGCTATTTTTTTGCCTTTTTTGTTGACTAGTGTTCATGTCTTGTCAAGGCTATTTTTGCCTCCTGGGGCCCCTCCTCAGCACATAAGCACCACTGTTTACAGGGTGTGTTGACTGTGAGCCAGGAGAGCCTCTGGTCTGAGGGCTCCAGTCTCATTGCACTGCCCAGACGGCCCATTCATCCCCACCAGCTGGGAAGCACTCACACCCTCTCACTTTCTCAAAGACTCTCTCACTAGCACAGCAAGGGCAGCTAGGAGTTCAGTGATGACTTGGATCAAATTCCCACTATCCCTTTAGTTACAAATCTTTATTTTAGCTGCCATTCAGCATCATTTATGCTTTGTTGATGGCAAGTATCATCTCACTACAGTGGATAGTTTCTAGTTGAACGCACCAGCTTGTGAAATCAAACCCTTCCTGCAGAGCTTGCCAAGCCCATGTTCTGCAAAATTCTTGTTGTGCTCTAATATTTGAAATCTAAACAATGAGACATGTTGTCATTCATTAATGAAACACCAAGTGGACCACACCACTCTGCAACCTTGGCCTTTGTAGGGTGAGGCACCATCTGCTCTCCAATAAAATAGAACTAAGCGGAAACTAAATGTTTGGCCTTTGAGACAAAAACAATCATAGTGCTGCCTCTGACTAGAACAACTCGCTCTGTCATTACTCAGCATGACATCATGGGAAGACAGAAAAAGCTGGTGTGACAATAGATATGTTTTTATGAGGAAAAATGGGACATGAGCATAGATTCTTTGTACAACTATTCAGGTAAGCCACAGAAGGAAATGAGGGCAAAAGTATCCTCATACACAAGCAAGCCCAGTAAAATGCATGGGACAATCTACAAGCAAAGAATGTGAAAATTAAAGCCCGATCCATTTATCATTTTCATTACTGAGTAATTCAAGTTTATTTTGGTTTAATTTAGTGGTAGAAAATTTAATCTTAAAAATACCTAGATGTGAAAAAAATGATATTGCAAGTTCTCAGGTTCTCAGGACCCAAGGTGATGTATTTAAATTGCTTGTTCTGTCCAACTGGCTATCCAAAACCTAAAAATGTATATCATTTGCAAAGATAATCACTTCAGCCCTTGCAGGAGTGACACACGATAACATAAAAACTCACCAGCACATGCATTGAGGAACAGCCAGTCTGTTTTCCTCATTCTGTTTCTAATCTGCTTTAGCTTCTTGAAGTCGACCTCTTGCTCCTCCTTGCTGCTCATGGCTGCAGCTGCGAGCTCTATCCTCTGAAAGTCCATTTTAACATTGTCTTCCCTCTTGGGCATAGGTGGTGACCTCCTTTGGCCCTGGCCTCCACTGCAACTGCCCCTCCACCGAGCCCTGTCTTGCTCATTGATCAAGGGTGACGGTTCTGCAGACTCTGCCAGCTCTATTGCTTCCTGGTTGTTGGGCTTGGGGTGGTCACACACCACACACTTTGTACTTTTGGGCCAGTTCTGGTAAGTGCAAGCTGAACATGTCCAGTGCTGCTGGTGCGTGTTGAGTCTGTTTCTGTCGTTGTACTCCTCACAGGTGTCCACGGGTGAGTGGAGTGCAGGACGGCAGCCTGCGTTGGAGCCTGAAGTCTGGGGGGACTCGGTGGGGCTGCTGGTCCTCGGGCGCTGACACAGGCACTGCGTGCAACGGATTGCCCGGGGCCAGTTCAGATAGGTGCACATCTGGCAGGACCACTTATTCGCAATCTCTGCCATGCTCGCTGATCTAACCCGTGGCCTAGCACTGGAGTCAGGGCAAATGAGGAGGCTGCTGCCACTCTCAGTTCTGGGAGGGTCCCACTCTACACTGGGATCCAGATCAGGGCTGTTCTTATAAGGTTCCTCTGTGATGATGGGACCCGGCGACCTCTGTGCACGGCACATAGTGCACTTGACTGCAGATGGCCAATTTTCATAGGTACAGTAGTCACAGGCCCACTTTACCTTCTGTTCCGTCATTGTGGATCACTTTGGTTGGTCAAACTGTGGTAACAAATCGAGTTAGATGTGAGTCATAAGCAAAAGTTTTGGGAATCACCTGGACGGTCAATAAATATGATAAACTAGTGTTATGTTTTAGATACATAAATCAAATGACTTAATTTGACTTAAATTTCATGGAGCCGTTTCAGGTATGTGTTACAGCAGTTTAACTAACTTACAACTGTTCAGGCATCTTCAATGACATTGGCAGCCTGAGATTGTGGTGTGACTGAAAGGCTAAAATTGCCTGTCAACTGTTCACTATCGATCATAGCGTGAGTGTGGTTAACACCCTGGCTTTAATTCACATGAACGGGTGGATATGTTTGAATACCATGTATTAATATTTCTGTATTTAATGCTACCGTGCTAGCTGGCAGGCTAATCACCCAGCTAGCATACATAGTTGGCGTCAATCCTTTTTAACAGTTAGCGAACAGTTCCTAACACGTACAACCATAAAACATTTGATTAACCAGTGTATGTGAAGAAAATATGCCAAACTCTTACCGTTTACTGCGCTCGTTTCTCAAGTGCTGCTGAAAACCACAACAAACCCTTCTTGTCCAGTCCCCCCTCCTCCTCCTGCTCTATCAAACCTTTCCCAATCCGAGCTATTTCGACCCCTCTGGTCTCTCACATTTTTACCTTTATGGACATATTAACCTCTCGCTGAATAAACCACACCTTGGCAAAGCCTCTGTACTCCTCGAATCATGGTATAAATCCGCGACACTCCATGGTTTACATTGCCTCCGTGTTGTTTAATGGCGGCGACAGTGAGACAAATGAGTAGCAGAGCCAAAATAAACGTTAGCCTGCCTTCGTCACCAATCATCTGGCTCAGCGCTCAATGCGATTGGACAAAAGACAGTACTGTGAGGCGTTCATGACCTATCGGAAATATTATAAACTCGGAGATTTAATTTTCAAGTCTTCACTATGACACTCGGATACTTTCCCTGTTTGCTGAGATTTTGGCCCATCGTGTTCAGTGTGTACTCTGAAGCGTGACATTTTTATGATATGTTAAAAAATTATACACACCTCCGGGGCCTTTGACAACTTAATTCTGAAAGATCCGAGTTTAGTATAGACAGTAAAAGCTTCGCGGTGGTTGCGGGGTGAAATTTCATCTTTTGATTATATAAATAAAATATTTTCTAGATGTTGTAGACAGCAAATTAATCTAAACTAGTTAATACACCATTTTATGTGCAGCAAACAGGACATAGTACATCTGTAAGCCCGTAATTGCTTTGAAACTAGTTTGTACACAATAAAACGAAACATCACTACGAGATTTCGTGTACAGAGGTACGCAATTCATTATTGTCTATCCATAATGGTATCTATTAAATGACTATCATTATATTACTTTAAAAAAATTGAGGACAGTCAAAAGTACGTATATTACTTATATTAGGTCTTTTAGACTTTTGGACACGCCTCCTGTCAAAACGTCACATCTAAAACATGGCAGCTTACTTGAGCCGGTTACACCACATTTCGCTGCACGTTTCTAACACGGAGAAAATTGCCAACGACCTTGTCTCCAAATTCAAGTTTAACTTATTTGCCTCCAGACTAACCGACAGGTCCAGGCAGCTGGCTTTCAGGAAAGGAGCGGCGGTTTTCGTCGTGAATGAGAGACAAAACCAGAATAGTGTGAGACTGAATGAGGAGCTACTGGGCATCACTGGCAACCATCCACCTGATCCGCACCGGGTCAAGGCGGGGAAATACAACCAGGATAATTCTCCGAAATGTCTATACGATGTCAGCCCACATTACTCGGTGGATACTGTAAGCAACGTGTGTTTTGAGGTGGAGGATGTGGAAAGGTCATTCAAGGCTCTTCGCCATCTGGGCTGCAACTTCTTGGTGCCTCCCACCACAGTTCAGGACGAGGGTGGTCATGTCACCTATTCGGTGGTTAAATCTATCGTGGGGAATGTGTGCCACACACTGATTGACAGGACAAAATATAAGGGGATATTCTTGCCTGGGTTTGATGTTGTTGAAAAGCACAGCAGCTTGGAAGAAGAGGACAGGTCTTGTCCAATCACACACTTTGATCACATAACTTATGCTTGTCCCAGGAAAACAACGCACAAGGTCATGAGGTGGTATGAGCAGCTCTTTGGTTTTCAGAGGTTTTTCATTGATAGGTGAGAAACTGTGAGCATTTTGAGAAATTTACAGTCATACTCTGTTTTGCTCAACTTGATGTCAGTAACAAAGATCACTGTTTGTTCTTCTGAGTAGCAAAGAAGATGTGGACGAAGGTTTTGTCGTAAACCAGGAGGGAATTGGACTACGTCTTACTGCCATGGAGTACTGGAAATGCAGCAAAGCAGGTGTCATTCTTCCCTCTGTGGACAAGAAAGAGCCTGACTGCAAGTTTGTCATTGCAGAATCGCTGCCTGAACAAGGTAACAGCAGCATCTTTCAGTATTTAATTTCTGCCATCATTTATGATCTTACATCTCCTCTGTCTTTGTGTGCTTGCTCTAATTTTAGGCAGGAACCAGGTCGACACCTTCTTGGAGCAGCACAGGTCCCCGGGGATCCAGCACATTGGGCTGTACACAAAAAACATTGTCTCTACTGCACGTGCAATGGCTGGAGCTGGTGTGCAGTTTTTCTCCCCTCCTCCCGCCTACTATACTGAGGTTTGTTTGATTCTTTCAGACCAGCAATGACTGAACCATTGAAAGACATAACCCATGTTTTATTCAGCAAGTTGAAAAAGATATTTATTTATAAGTAGACTGTTAAATAGTCTTTAACAACTCGCAGCTTCACTTCCTCAAAGTCCAATAGTTTATGTGGCTGATTATTATATTAGATAATGATATATAACACATAGAGGTCATATTTGCAAACATATTGTCTTCTACCGCGTTTATTAACATTGTTCACCTGTGTGCTGCGACAGGTGGGAAAACAGCAGGAAATAGAGGAGGCAGGACACAACCCCCAGATGCTGGCGCAGCATGGCATTCTCCTGGACACGGACTGGCACCAGGATCCCTCATCACAGAAAGCATCCGGTGAAAAGAGAAGGTGAGAAGCAATAACGAGCCGTAAAATCATCTCACGCCCAACAATGTTTTTGTTTTTTCTTTGAGAGGCTCATGCAGAGATAAAGCATGTAAAATGGGGATTTTCAGTCATTTCCTCACTGTTCTAGATAATAAAATTTGAGCACCTCAGAAACACTTTTTTGGTCAGCATTAAAAAAACAACATATTCTGTAAGCCACAGAATCACAGTCAACGCCTTGTGGGAGCCCTAGCTGTTGAATGCTAACAAAGCAAAATGACAAGGTGTTCAAATTTTACTGTCCAGTACAGTAGCAGGTACCCATTTGACAGAAAACCTCAGGACATGTTTTAGCTTTTTAGAAGAAATGACGAAAGAAAGCCACCATGAAAAATTCCATCTAGCAATTAAAGCCAGGAGAGTAGAGAATAAACTCAGATGTGAGATGGCTCACGTAAGACCAACCAAGTGTCCTTTCCTTGTTTCCAGATATCTTCTCCAGGTGTTCACCAAGCCCATCTTTGCAGAGGACACCTTCTTCCTTGAGCTGATAGAGCGAAGAGGGGCGACAGGTTTTGGCGAGGGAAACATCAAAGCGCTGTGGAGGTCGGTGCAGGCCTACATGGAGAATGAGAGGGGGGATTCTCAAGGAGAGAGATCCCCAAAAACTGTTCACACTTCTCAGTATTAGTCACTCCATTTAAAACTGAGGTTATTTTAATTTCATGTGTTTTTTATGTACCAATGTGAGAGCACACATTAGGGAACAAGTATGTACAATGTAAAAAAAAAAGATGTAAAATATTTACGGAGCAGTTTCCCATAAGTTTTCTTTATTTCAGTTGTGGATTTAGTAGTAAACTTCAAGTTCCTGTTGCACTGCTAACAAAGTACATATTATATATAATATTTATATATTGTATTAATATCTACCATTAAACATGACTGAACAAACTAAAGATGTAGTACTGCATTGTGAACAAAATGGTTCAAAAACAGATGATACTCTACTACATCTGTAGTAAATGTTACAACAAAAATACACCTGCTGTAGCACTTAAAGAATGCCTTTGTTTTTACTGTCAGAGCAAACCAACTGATGATTCCACAGCAACTGTTTCTCAATAAATCTGTAACTCACCGCAGACCGTGAAAAAGCAATTACTGTCCTCAAAATAATGTGCTCTGTGTTTTTTAGAATCTGTGTGTGGGCCAAACTTCAGGATAAGAATCCTTGAAATCTCTTAGGTCATCTTAGGTGAACATCACCAGTGCTGTTAGTACTTTCCTTGAGTATTTCTACTTTCTGTTACTCTGCACTTTTTCTCTAGGAGGAAATGTTGTTCTTTCTACTTCACTACAGTTATAGTTACACATTTTTACTTTGAAGAAGTTTTTACAAACCTTTTTATACTTGATATACAATATTAGTTTAGTTCTAAACTAGCTATAAACAGACAAAAATGTATCATATAAAGAAATAAACCACTAACAGGGGCAATTTTTCTTAGAGGACTAAAGGACTACTGACCACTTTAACACAGTCAAAGACCTTAGGCCACTTCACCTCACTAAATATCCTTGATTTTTACACTTGTAGAATTTAAATTGCTAATGGTAGCCTGAACTAGAACTGTTAGTTACTTTTATTAGTTTACTTTGTCATATGAACATTATAATTATGGTTCTGTGCTAAGCTGCCCTTTTTTTTTTTCTAAAAAACTCACTGACACAGTCACTCATGAACCGTTACTGGAAGAACAGCTGCACCTCTTTCAGATGCTGTGGAGGTTTTAGCGATGTGCATGCTTTGGCAAGAACATGGTTTTATAGCCTCTTAGAAGGGATCTCCAAACCCATAGAAATGTGCCAGTTCAATTAACTTAGCTATAAACATTATAGGCGAGGATTAGTGGGATAGATTAGAAGCAGTGAAATTTAGATGGCGTTCCATGAATGCCATATGCTCTTTTTATGTCCTGACTGTAGTTACAGTATCCTATTGAGTAACATCAGAGAATAATTTCACCCACGAGCTTCACAAAGTCAGTTTGTAAATGCATGTACTTCTGCATTTTGACAAATGGTGTCAGTGTTTTTCTTTTACTCAAGTGTCACCCTCTTGGCAAATCTAAACTTTTAGAGTTGCTTGTGTTTGGGATTTGTGATCAGTAATAAAACATTTCTGAGTCTGATTCTTGGAATGACAAACAGAAGTACTAAATATAGAATAGCTGTACTCTTCATTCAGCTTTGGAAGTAATTTGCGGACTGGTCTTATTTGTTTAAAATCATGAATGAAAAGAAACTGTTAAATCACAAATAGGATGTTTTGTTAGGGATGGAGAGGATTAACTGTTCTTTAAAGTTGAGAAGGGATGGCTCCTGCAACAGGAGTGCTTTAGCCATCTGTCTACAACCAGTGTGAAACACAGATGGCATGCAGCATTCTGCATGGGGCTGGAAGTTGGAGGCTCACCTCCTATTTACTGTTAACCATATGGTAGCTACAGTTATATTAAGAAAGTCAAAGAGAAATGACTATAGAAGATATTGCACCATTTCAGTCTTTTGGCCTTTTTGTGGCACTGTGATTGGTGGAGACTGCCCCCTATGGTTTTGACAGTTACAACACACACTGCCAAAGTTATTGAATTATAAGATTCCTACTCCTGTATTATAAGCTGTTTTGATCATATTCTTCCCACAGAGTCATCTGTGCTTTTTAGTGCTATTAAACACAACATGCAAACACCTGCTATGCAATATATTTAGAATTTGTTTGCTAAATTGTTCACTTTTCTGAGAGGTTTTGGTAAAAACAACTCAACACCCCCGTCCACTCCCCATACTGTAGCCTACATAGTGTAGGAGACAAATCCTTGGTGCCCTTTAACACAAAAGGCAGACAGTCTAAAACCGAGGAGGACAATACGACAGTCTGACAGTCTGGGGGAGATTAGTGGCACACAACAGATGTTACTCCTTGATTAACAATAGTGTCTGCCAGGGGTGAGCCTCAGCTCCCCACCCTTCTGAGCCCCACTGTGTTAACTTCAGCCCCCACAAAATAAACTAACTCATGATGTTATGGGATAGAAATTTCTATGTCCTTTCTTTTTTAATACACAGAAAAAAGTTCAATAACTGTAACTGGCTTATAGCATACTTCTGATTTAGCATGTGACCTGGTACAAGGTTTACAGCTGTTGTCACTGGCTCACAATGTGCACACAACAGCTAAACATACAGAAAGCTAAACAAACACACTGCTTTAGAGAATAGAGGGCTCACAAGATGATTAAGAAGACTGAAAAGATGACCAAAAACTGTGTCTGGTGTCTGTTTATTTTCATGTCAAATATTGGTTTTACTTGCTCAAGCTTGCAAAAAGTATTCCAATACATTTCTTGGGAAATTTACTGGGACAAATCTCTATTTGGTGGACAGATTGTAAGAGTTCATACAGTAAAAAAAAACACCAACTCAAGTGATATTAATATTATGTGCAGCTGATTATAGGTACACACACTGCACATTGCACAACCTGT
>JBBMJY010000014.1:12094495-12158366 GCA_037833715.1 Toxotes lorentzi | reverse complement strand
ATATAGAAAGCTAAACCTGGACGGTTACATTAATGGCATATTGCATGCCGATGTGGTTTAAGATAAGGCCAGAATTTACTTCCAGGAAGGAGAACATCTGTTTGTAATGAACCTATTTATTTAGGACTAACCCTTATGGTACTGGAACTCACTTTATGAAGGGGAACTAGCAATGTCCATATAACACACATCTCTTTATTTCGTTCTCCCTCTATGTGGCTCTCTAAGTCACACACAGTTGCCAGGTTATCACGTTACACCACTGTATATTGTTAAAGTGCCCTGTCTATATGCACAGCTCCAAACTGTGATTACTTTTCATTACTGCAGGCTGGCTCAGACCACTAGTTTCAAAAGCAGGGGTGGGTGGTACCTGTTGTAAAAAGTCGTGTAGAGATTAACATTTTACTTTGTACCACCATAAACTTCAGCTGACTAATACACGAAGTTGTAATAAGTCAAATAATACAAATAATTAAAGTCAAACCGAAAGATTTAGTGGCACAAATAACTCATCGGACACCCTCCGCCCCTGGCAGAAGTGGTATCGCTCGTGTATGTTGTCACAGGCTCATTAGCGTGCAATCTTGGACAGTAGTGCACTGGGGTAATGTTGTAGTTTGCAGGAGCTGCCTGGAGCAGGACGTGAAGTGAACTGCTCGCGTTGCTTCCTGCCTGACGCCTCGCTCCGTCTTTCTGCCGAAAACAAAACTCAACATGGTCCAGCGAAACTAAGCAGCCGCCCCGGTACTGTCGGAGATCCGAGGCGCTCACCGTGATGCTTGTGAGTGGCAGTTTTTGTTCAAATAAGAAGTTTCTGTGCTGTGCTGGCTAACTTGGAGGCTGTAGCTAGTTCACAAAGTGCGATGCTCCCTTGTGTTTTGAAAGTGAGTGACTCGTATGAATGGTGATTTTTAAGCTGGCATATGTAATTACAGACGTCCAGTAACAAAGTAAACCTCTTTGAGGAGACGAAACATATCTCCAGTAAGTTAGCTTAGCAACTTTTCCTCATGTGTACTGGATTAGCTGTGCCCCTTTTGTCTTGTCTGGTTTATTACTTACATAAATGCTACTTTAACTGCTTTTTATCTGCTCTTTCTCCCATTTATTATGTCTGTATTATTATTATTATTATAGATTAATAAAGATGCAATGAGGGGAAATGGTGTGGTGTAGGGAAGTTTATTTTAAAAAAGTGTCAGTAAGGTTAAACAGGTTCATACTTATTGCACGTTTGAGTCCCTTTTAAGTACCATTTTTTATGTCAGTATCATCCTTTCATCTTTCAAACTACAGAAAGTGTTCTCAACTTGTTTGACATCTGATAATAAGTGTAAACTTTATCAGATTAGTTGACCAAAGCGACCAAGTGTTTCATGAAATTCACAAAGTGATACGACCTTCCTTGTATCAAAAACATTTTATGTGAATTGGCCGGCTTTGAAGTGCGAGCTGGCTTTTCACTCATGCATGGCACACATGGCAAGATAGGCCGGTGTTGTTTGCTGGCAAATGTATAACACATTTTTAATACGATTCTAACAGGCACCCGGTGCATGCCTTTATGCCCGACAGCACATTATTTGGTGGCCATGTCATTTGGGGATTTCTCAGATCCTCTTGTACGTTACAGTTTGTGCCGATGCAGTGGAATGTCATTGTCTTATCTTTATCTGTCCAACCTTCTCCTCAGGTATGAAGACAGGGCTCGGTGACACACAGTCTCAACAGATAGAATTTAAGTGCTCAGAAAGATAATAAATGCAAGAGCTTGTTAAACCTGAACTCCTCAGAGTGTCTCATTGGCCATGACGATGACTGCTAACGTTCATAAGTGGCTTGAACATGCATAAATTAAAAATTAAACAGATAAAATGGGAGACTTACTGTTAAAGTACAAATGTATCATTTAAGTCTTTGAGCATGTACATTTCATATTTTATCATCAGTAGCTTGTGGCCTTTCTCTTGAGTTCAAAATCCTGTTTGCTCTGTAGCCTGCGTGTAACATTCTGTGAGCTCCCGTCACACCGATTTCTTTGCCAAACTCATTTCCCTTTCATGAGGGATTTTGGAAAAGGGGTTTAAGGGACTGTTTGTGCTGGTTACTTGGACAAGCTCAGTTTTCAGGGCCCTTTCTTCTGAAACTGAGAGGCATCCACCTGGAGGGCTGGCAAGCTCATCTGAAAAACTGTTGAACGGTTTTAGCTCAAGCACAAAAGGGGCTTCCCATCAGAGTTTGCAGACGATTCCTCTTTCCTTGTCCCTATCACTGAAAATATTTAGACCCATTTTAAAGTTATCTAAGAGCCTGTGTAGTGTAATGCCACTGTTATGACACTTATGTGGAATTTTTTTTTGATCTGGGCTTTCTCTTGTGTCATGTATATATGGCCAGTGAAAATGGAGTGTGGGGGTTGGATAAATTCCTGCATGTAAAACTCAAGAGTGCTCCTTCCCCTCCATTCTTAATTTTGATTGAAAGTTAATGGGACTGTGTCCTCTGGATGTGACTTATTCTTATTTGGGCCCATTAACACGCAGTGTTATTCTGCTGTGGAAAGAGAAGGATGTTGTGTCTTCAACCATTTGTAATTAAGAGACTTTGTTAGATTTAGCATTCAAGTGGACAACATTTCTCTCCAACTTGGACAGGTTTGTTGAAAGCCTCGATTACAGAGCTCAACAAAGCTCTTGTTCTGGACAAATGTATACAGTGCAAGTGATTATGTATGAGATAATTAAACAGCAGGCCTGCTTTAAAACGTAGGCCTCCTTGGCTGCCATGCATAGCCATGCTGAGCCTTTGTGTTTATGGTAAGTGGGCAGCTGCATGCTTGTGAGACCTTGGCTGTACCCCAGGCCCTCAACTGAGCCTGATAACTGCTATTGAGGCCTCCCAGCCATGCTCATTTCTGACTATTCACTCACTGCTTTAAATGTAGAGTGTGCCTCCTGTTTGACATAGCCTAATTTCTGTAAGCATGTGGACAGCTGTGGGCTAGCCTGTGGCCTACAATGAGTTTTATAAATCTCTTTTCAGTCAGTCAGCTGTAGAAAAAAAATTGGTGTCACCTGCCTGTTATGTAACCTAATAACAATAATAATTATAACACTAATGAAGGTTTTGGGTCTCAAAAATCTTGAATTGTCACAGTGAAAATGATGCTGCACACAAAAAAAACCATTCAGTTATCTGCTTTTCATGCTCTCTGCCTGTTCTGTCAACACAACCACCCTTATGACATGAGAAACTGCTCAAATGTGCCTGAGTCCAAATATGGATTCTGTGCAATCCATGCAACTCAAAGAAGTAGGCCATCAGCGCCAACAGCTCCGGGGAAACAAGCTTTTTAGGAACATGCATATTTTCTACCAGGGAAACTTTTACCCAGCATTCCTTTCACAAGCAGTATGGTGATGAAGAGCAGCGCAAATCCCTCTGTTAGGTTTCAAGTCAGGCTGTCTCAGGTGCTCAGCAGATGCTCGGATTACAGAGACGGCCACAATCCTGGGATTGTTGTGAGCAGGACACAGATCCAACTGCCATGCATGCAGGAATGTCAAAGGAGGATGTCTGTAAATTCAACTTGAATTTGAACTTGAACAGCTTTTATGTTAAGTTTTGTATCAGTTTACATAGATAAAAGCTTTATGGCATGTGCGACAATGCTAAAAATGGACACAAGGGTCTTCATAGTTAACAAATTGTGTTATTTAGTAGACTAAAGAAGGTGCAACAGTGACAATAAGCAGTGTTATCCACCAGCTGTCCAAGTGCTATAGAATAGCTTAGTATTAACTCTAATTGTCAGTCACAACCAAAGCTGCCAAATCCTTATGTAATGATGGCCTAACCCGTGGGATTACAGTCTGAGCAATGTATGGAAAAGCTGCTCTAATTGGGAAACAGAGCTTTCATGGGTGACCACAGTTTATATGCCTATTGTAATGGCTAAGCTGACACTCTGTAGTCTTTTTGGACTGTACCACGATTTAAGAGTCTTGATATAGCATTCATTCGTCTGATCTTGTATAGAAGATTTTGTTCAGGCTTTTAAAAACTGAGCTGACTCTGCAGCAGACCTCCGCTTCATAGTTGACCTAGTCGACTCTGTGGTTTCCTCTCTTGTCCTATCTCGTGCTTGTTTAGGCCGCACGATCGCTCGCTATTTCTGACACCCCAAAGTAGCGATGATTGAAAGGCTTTTGGTAACCACAAAGGAAGCTTGGAGTCCCATCAGCTCGTCCAAGGCAGTGTTACTGTTGTCTTTTAGGAAGGCCTCTGTCACTGCAGACTTTGTTGCAGTCAGTCAGCAGTCTTTTTGCATGTGATGGAAATGTCTTGCAGCATTTTTCCCTTTCTCAGAGATTAGACTTCTCAGTTGTCATGGTGGGTGCTGCTCCAAGTCAGATAAAAAGCTATCAGGCTGCAGAAGCGTAGAGACTTCCACTGATTCCAGATAATAGCCGCATCTTTATGGAGGTCAGAAGTTTTTGACGTCAAAAGGGGAGCGGCACCCCTTGGGCAGAAATTCGAGATACCTCATTTGACAGATTATAGCTTCATCCGCACCTTTGTACACAGCAAGTTCATGCAGTGTGAGTTGAGTGCATTGGGTGTATCCCCATTGGAAACCATGTCTTGGAATGGCTGTTGTATTTGGTTTACAGGTTTGTCTGTTCAAGAAAGAGCAAACTGCCCTTTGCCAGCGCTTCTTAACATTTTTCCTATTCACAAACTGTCACAGGTTTGAATGCTTTTCCATAGCTGTGGGGCAAGGAGCCGAGGAATGTTTATAATTATGTTATAAACCTAGTCCATTTAAAGGGCTCAGCCCAGATTTATGAGATAAGAACGTAATGCCTGAGAAAAATGATAAATTGTTGGAGTTCCCTGTTACTAAAAGTAATGAATGATGTTTACAGTTTAAAGTTCAGGGGTTAGGGTTACGTTTTTTAGTGAAGGAAAACATTTAGTGTCCTTTTTGTTTGGATAACATCACATTAAAGAGCTTTCTTATCTTTGCGAATTTGATTTCTTTGGGCGATGTTTCTTTTCTTTCTGTGTCAATGCCATTTGCATCACCGAGCCATTAAGGGCGATACATAAACAACTGTTTCCCCTACCACAGCACGTCCCGAGTTATCTCTGCTGTGAAACACAGATCTGTGTGGTTAATGGTCACGCACAGCAAGGGCTGGCCTGACCTAGACCAAGTCCAAGCTTTGATCTGTTCATTTCAATTCACAGAGGCCATAAGTTAAAGCTGCCAGACGTCATTGGACCACGTTGTTCTCCTTGTAGAACTCAGCTAAAAACATCCTTGTTTTTAAGCTGTTTTCCTGATGTGATAAGTGTTAGTAATGGAAATCATATGCTGAATGCAAACACCACCTCCAGTATGTCAGCTCCCTCTTGTCTTATGATGCTGCCTCCCCCCTCCATACACACACACACTCCACACCACCACCCACAACCTCTGATGTCGCCTGTTTTGTTTCCCACGGTGTCTCATCTTCTGCACAGAGCACTCTTTTGTTTCACGTACACCGTCTCTTTCTGTTTCCCTCTTTTTTTCCTGCCTGCAGTTCTGTCATTCAGACAGACACTCTCTGACCTTGCAGGCATCATACGACCATCTTGCACCCACTGCACTTTGTTTCAGTCCCCTACCTGATGTAGGTGCAGGCATTTCTGGTGCAGCTTTAAACTGGTTAAATTCTTCTAATAGATATTGTAATGTTTGTATCAACAATCATGTGTCCTCCACATTGGCCCATTTCACTCAAATATCAAATCTGCTGTTGTAACTTGGTATCATCTTTAATCAGTATATGACTTTTGACCATCATATTACTAATCTCATCCAGTCTTGTTTTCTTCAGCTAAGAAATAAACTCAGATGTATCTTTGTCTCCTCTACAGATCTCAAACTATTGATTCACACTTTCATTTTCTCCCATCTAGATTATTGTAATTCCCTCTGTTTCTCAGTGAAGCTGATCTAAATCGTTGATATTTGGTTCAAAATGCAGCTGCCAAAACTAGAAGGAGGCGTTGGTCTCACTTACCCCTGTTCTTGCATCCTTCCATTGGCTTCCTGTAGAAATTAGAATCTTGTCGTTCCTCATTCCACTTCTCGACCTCTCCGACCATTCCAACTGCAAAACAAAAGGTGGTTGCGCCTTTACCATTTTAGCCCCAGCCCTCTGGAATCATCCTCTCCAGTCTATCAGATTGGGTGAATCTTTGGGCTGTTTTAAGCAGCTTCAAAAAAACCCATCTTTGTAGACGAGCCCTTTTATAGACCTCCATTTAGTTTGGCCCATCTCTCACTGCGCTGGGTTTTATATTGTAATTTATTACTTTATTTGTTTATTCATTTATATTTTTTGTGTGTGTATGAAGCACTTTGTAACTGTGTGTTTTTAAAATGTGCTATGTAAATAAAGCCTTACTTACTTAATTACTTGCCCTCAAGTCAAACTGATCTGGTGGTAGTAAAAATCTTCTGTGATGATTAGATAGATTTACATCTGTGGCTAATCAGCTGTTTCACTGTAATTGTGGTGCAGCACTAATGTGAAGAGGGTTGTTTTGATAACCGCAAGGTCAGCTATTCCCAGCCAGCCTCTGAGGATTCAATTACACAACTTTGACTTTGCTCTGTTCCTCTCTGTGTGCTCCACTGTGGAACAGTTTGAGGAAACTTGTTCTCTCAGATGACTTCTAATCCTCCACATAGACAGGCAAGAACAAAACAAGGTATAGAGTTCCACTTTTGGTGACACTGTGGAGAGACCGTGTGGAAGTGAAAATGCAGTGAAATATACAGCCATATGGCGACATAGGCAGTGCCTTGCACTTTGCCAGTGTGTGCTCGCTCACAACTGACCTCTCTTGAGTTTCTTCTGTCTTTTACTTTTGTAGATGTTGAACAGGTTGCTTCGGCGGAGAGTGGCAGGAGATTCGGAGAAGAGGGCTGTGTGTGTTTGTGAGCGAGTTTGAGTCAGAGCTCGCGAGTAACGGCAGCTGTAGTCTGCTTTGATTCACAGCAGTTACAGTGGACACTAATGGCGACCCTGAGTCACACACACATAGTAGTAACCGCTGTAAACCCAGCTGCCATCCTCCACCAAGGGGCGAGCTACAAACTTTTCAGAACAACGTTCAAAATCACCACACATTTCAGAGCCTCCACCCAGGGGATCTGTTCTCCCCAATCAAGCTTGGATTATTCTCCGCTCATATGGTCGACAGAATGTCAGAAATGTACTGAATTCTAATCCTGTGCTCATCTTTGTGTGTCCGCTCAGGATTGGGCTGAGGAGTGAAGCACATTCCCGGAGGAGCTGAGGGCTGCTGTCTTAAGCTTATGAGAAACCAGCCTGCTCACACCATGCCCGTCAAGATGGCCTCCAGCTCTTCTTGCTCTCACTGGAACAATTTGGGACAAGGATGTGTGTTGCCATGGTAATCATTTACAAGAAAACACTGGAAAAGAAGGGTGCCGACGATGTAACATCCAAAAGTACAGATTTGGGCCCGGTGAGGAGTTATTTTCTACTTGTATAAGCATTTTTTTCTGTGTGAAATGTGTCATTTTATGTTTATATGTAGACTTGCAAACAGGCCTCAACTGCAGTTGTCAAGGGGGAAGGCGACAAGGTGCTGCACTAAATCAGGAAATTGTTGCTGGCCACTGATTACGCTACAGCGGTTTCATGGCTCTACTCTACTTTTCTTGTTTTGTCAACTTTAATCAGAGCTTAAATTTTACTTTTGGCCTCCCAAACAAACTATCTGGATTTTGAAGACTGAGAATAAAGGATGTTTTTGTTACAATTACTGATAATTACATTATAATAGCTGCCAACTGTTATCACCAGGGCGTTTATCATCTGGTTTTGAATCCTCCGTGTTCCAATAACCTCAATCAAAATAACAATGGAGTATTTTAGTTCTACTAGGCTGAGCAACTCTGACTCATTTTCTAATCAGCATTCATGCAGTAGATTCTTCTCTCTGCCAGCACAGAGTGAGAAAAATCCCCCACTAATATGGGCCGAGTTTGCACTTTTAGCCACGTGAAATGAAGTCATCATTCTCTAGGGCTGAGTGTCAATCAGAGGCATTTAAGATGGAACTCCCTTTTTGTTGATGGGTTGCACTCAGCAGCTAAAAATGTGCTACACCACACGCTCTTGGGACCAGTTATAAATTTGACTTTCCAATAGCTTTTGATCTTTACTTTTATTTACTGATTTTTTTCTAAAGCTTATTCTGTGGGTTTCCAGTTTTTGGCGAGCTGACAGTGAGTCTTTTTTCTACATGTCTGCAGTTCCAGGGACAGACCATGAGCCAGGGGACTGCACTTTTCTCTTGTGGACTCATGGGTAAGGGTCTGTCATCTTTCTCATTCACATACACGTTTGCACATGTAAGGACAATATGGGTAATTTTAGCAGTAAAAGAAACCAAAGTAGTAATTTGGTAGTAGAATTTCTTTCTGGATTTTTTTTTCTGGCCCGCTGTCAGTCAGTGTACCATACATCCCATCACAAACTGGACATAACCTGTAATTATGTACTTACAGTGATCCTCAGGGGCTTGGAGGGGCCAGGGATTATCACATGTTTAGTGACAGCAGTGGTTTGTAAGGGGCCTGTTGTACTGTAACATTTCAGAGGAATTATTGGCAGAAGTCAGTCTCTGCTGAATCTGGTTGATGGTCACACAGCATTACGTGGAGCAAGTCTGACAGGTGTTTCTGCCAATGATTATGTGTTAGTGACTTATCTTTGCCGGGGATCTTATGGCACTCAATGCATGCTTCGGTACTGAAAATTTGGTTATGTATATAAAGGCCCATATCTTTAATTAACCTTGTTGTAGAAGGAACAGCCTTTAGAGTCATTGTATTAGAAGATTAAACTGTATTCTGTCCTCTCAGTAAATTGGCATTGAGTGTGTAAGACTGGCAAAGTCCTGGCAGAGAGCACAGCAGTACCAGTACGTGTTAACACTGCCCTTTGTGCCTTGCCCTGCCTGTGTACTGTAGATGGTATTTTGGGGATTTTATCTCCAGTGGAGAAGAATAGGCCTTTTGCATACCAGGAGTGGGAAGTGGCCTCAGTGTTTAGTATCTAACTCAGAGTTGACTGACCAGTTCAGTTGGCTGACCCATTCAGCAATTCAAACAAGTTTCTGTTGTGGCAATAACAGGTGCTTTCCTGGCACGGTAACTATGGTGCTGATGCAGACACGATTGGTAATGGCAGGAAGCCAGCTGGTCTGATACAGAGCTCTTATAGAGCATCAAGAAAAACAACAATAAACTTAAATCAGAATGGTTATGATGGATTATTGACGTTTTATCAAGCCTTGCTCTGGCAGAGAGGAGGGTTGATATCGAGTCAGTTAGACATTGAGCTCTGTTCCCTTTCCCAATCAGCTTACACGCTGTGACAGTAAAGCAGGGCCTGGAGAACAGTATTTATTTTTAGTGCCAATTACACAAAGCAGTGAGTACTGTCAATACAAAGTACACATGCTTGGGACCAACACACTTACCTAGACTGGAGCATTGTCATGGTTGTTGTGCATGTTGAGGTTGCCGAACTTAAACTTACGATCGTAGAACCTTGGACTAAAAGCTGTTTTTTTTTTTTGGTCCTCAAATTTAGGAGCTAACAAGCTTTTAAAAATTAATAAAAATGCTGGACGCGTAGAGAAAAATGAACCCGATCAATTTCAAAATAAGCCCATATATTAGTTTCTATATTTTGGAATAGGGTCTTAACCTGTCATCTAATTTTTAAAGGTTATTCAGTTAAAATGAATCTGGTCCTTTGTTGCAGAGACAAGTCGGTGGCGTGAGGTGGGTCATAGCTGTGCCATACAGCAGAGGCCAGTCGGAACCAGCCTGGAGAGCCTGTGGGACGTCCTGCCTGAGGTGCACAAGAGTTCATCCCACTGGGATTGGGATGTTGGCTCCACTTCAAGCACAATCACCAGCTTGTTGCAGGACCTTAGCCTGACTGAGGCTGCTTCCTCGCACTCGACTGCACCTCCCAGCAAGCGTCAGTGCCGGTCCCTGTCTTGCTCAGATGAGCTCGGTGGTTGCCGGTCTACCTGGCGTCCTCAGGGCTCTCGTGTGTGGACCTCGGTGGAGAAGAGGAGGTGCCACAGTGGAGGCAGCGTCCAGCGCAGCAGTGTTGGGAACGCGCAGCTCGGCTTCCCAGCCATGCAGCGCAGCTCCAGCTTCAGCCTGCCCGCCCGCTCCAACACCCTCGAGTTGCCCTGCTTCACCCAACGTCTCCCCTGCCCCTCAACTTTCACTGGTCTGACACCCTCCTCCTCCATGCCCCTGTCCTCCGAGCCCTCAGCGCAGCCCCTCTACCTCTCTCACGAACAGATCTGCCTCCCTGAGCCCCGTGGACCCTCTCCACCCAGCTCCCCTGACTCCACTCCAGAGCTGGAGCGCCGTGGTGGACAGGGGGGTCTCGCCCGCAGTCGCTCGCAGCCGTGCGTCCTCAACGACAAGAAGATTGGCGTGAAGCGCAGGAGACCAGCTGATACACACAAACAGAGACCTTCATTGGATCTGGCGAAGATGACCCAGGTTGGTAATCAGGACAATATTTACTGATTAAATACTGCAATCTCTGCTAGTTAGTTTTGTTTAATGTTTCTCCCGAGCATTTCATATAACTCATTAGAAACGATTGCTAGTCACAGTTTATGTGGCATAATTTATTACAGCCCTCTTATGTGCTCCAAAAGATCACTGTCTAGAGCTTGAGACAAGACCCTCAGGAAATGGTCATGCCAGCTGGAAGCTCTGCTGGGTCCATCAGTCTCACTAACATTAGCTGGTTATACTCTGTTGTTGGGGCAATTTGCTGCCTCCATGTTGGATAAACAAACACTTCCAACGAAGGTCACGCCATTGTGTCTGTGTTCCCTCAGCACACCTCAAAGTGTTTCTGCAGGCATTGTCATTGAATGATGGAGATTGTTCATTCATGCAGGCCTGTTCTGGGTCACATTCCGCTATGTGGGTGTGTATTTTCACTTGCAGAGCATGAAGCAAATTATGTCCTTTTTAACGTGTTACTGGAAAAGGACAACGTAGGAAGCAAGGCGCCAGTCGATGCATCAGATGGGTTCGTTTTCATAAAAGAAGTTATCTGATGAAACAACTGGTTGTTAGTTTCAAGTTGACCATGTTTCAACAGACAATCTGTTTTATCTGCACATCCTGGCAGCCATTTGTCTCTCTGCCCCACAAGCACACAGACACACATAGTAAAGTTTCACACGTACACGGGCTGGATCGTAAACACAGAGCTGGACTTGGCCCCTCTAAGAAAGTCACCCAGAGTTCAGCAGTGTCTTAACAACAGTGCTGCTGCGACACGACATAAAGACGCCACACACGCTCCAAACAGGGACGAGGTCAGTGTGGAGAAACGGGCCTTAGGCAAGGCAGCCAACAATATTTTTACTGAGGGATGTCAGGGTGCTGAGATTGTTAGTATTGGATTTTTCCTGCTGTTTGTTTGTGGATTGTGTTCTTTGTTGCTCTATTAAGAAGGGACTGCTGTGATGTTGTTTTTCAGCTCAGGTCGAAGAAACTGTTTATTACATTGGATATGAGCTTAAATGGTTTTTTTTTCTTTTTCCTTTCTTTTTTTAAGAGCTTTACAAGTGACTCTGGTTTAGAGGCAAGCCCCGGAGAAAATGACTTCCAGACATTTTGGCCCAGCCATGCAACTAAACCCACAAGCAGTGCTAATAATTCAAATCAAATGACAACAGTTTTGAAAATCACATAATTTTTTTCTAGTAATTTATCAGGAAAAAGTGCCAAACATTTGCTCTTGTTTTATGTGATAGTAATTTGACTATCATTGGGTTTTGGACTGTTAGACATAAACAAGGTATTTGAAGATGTCACCTTGGGCTCTGGGAACTTGTGAAGGGCAATTTTGACTTTTTATAAACTAAATGATCATTCGATTACTTAAAAGATGGGCTGAAGTGTTTAAAACTAGAAGTCTGAAGTGTGTCTCTGGGAAGGTTCAGGAAATGTCTGTGAAAAAGATGTTCACTTGCGTGCTTGCTTGGCACTCAGCTCAAGGGCTTTATTGTGCTTCACGCACATCACCCTATCGGTATTCAAAGTCACCTTACTATTCAAAGATTGGTCACAGTGCTGAGTGTGTCTCTAAAATGTCCTCTCATCCACACGCCACAGCGGTGTAGTTTACCCAGGGAGAAACTGCTACCCTCTGCGTGGCTCGCTGTGGCTCCGTGAATGTCAGGAAGTAGAGCAGCTGTGGCAGAGGTTATAGATCGTCGCGCAGGAGAGATGTGTGTTGGGTAAAGAGATATTGATTTCTGTAAATTCAGCTCAGTGGGTGGATCGCTGCCACAACCGGGCCTCATGAGCTATTGATCAGCTTATATTGATGGAGAGTCAAGGTCAGTATGGATGAGGAGACTTTCTGCGCTTCTCTCCGTTTCATTGGAGGAGTGGGGGTCATAGTAGCAGGCAAAGTGAACACCAGCAGCACTTATTCGTGACCCTCATTGTACTGTGGTACAGGGAGTTGTGTGAGAAGTCTGGGTCAAAGAAGACATTCTCCACCCGAAAGCTGAAAGAACACCTCCTGTGTTCGAGCTTTGCTCGGTTTAGTTCATGTTGATGCCACTGCTTTGCTATATTCCAGACTCCTCACAACCTTATCGGTTTGGTCCCATGGTCTGGGCCAGAAATCTGAGCGATGTGCAAATGCAGAAGGCAGCAATGTGACACCAGCCTGGTGCTGACAAATGTACCTGCTTGACCAGAGCCAAGGAAAACAGCAGGGTCCCTTTTGATCTACTGCTGCCTGGTGCAGAGACCTTTCTCACTGCCATCCGGATCATAACATTTTCACCTCCCCTTTACTCCTTGGTCTCTATATTCACACATCAGAGCTTTTGATGGGTAATAAATCCTGACGGAGTGAATATTATTGTGGCTCAAATGAAATCCCAAACATTTCCGAGTTCTAGCTTTTCTGAAGTGAAGATTTTAAGCTTGTTTTTTGTGCTTGTGGAACTTGATATGGGCATTTGTCCTCATTTTCTGTTATTATAAAAATGAAACAACTTACTGAATCATAAAAAAATAGATTATTCTTTAATCTGTCAATTAGTTGCAGCTGTAGTTTGCTCACTTGGCTGTAAGCTGCATCCCCAACAGTCCCATGCCTGTTAAGTATTACATAAGCACACAAGTGACAGGAGGTTCCACAGAGGCCCTATTCTCCTGTGTCCTTCTGGCCTAACACCGTAGCGGTCAGGCATGAGGCAGCTGTCCTGCCTTCTCCACATTAGCTGTACAGATTGGATAAGCCTCTGTCATAAAGTCTCCCACTCCAGCATGCACAGCTGTCACAGGACTTGCCTGCAGCAGTGTTGGCACATGTGGATTTGCCTATGGAAGTTTCTGGGTTTCCCAGATGTATGCGTTCATTGTGCGGTGCCGGTGAAAGGCCAGCAGAGTCAAAAGGCCGGCATTAGGGATGTCTGCCCTCTGGGTATCTGGCCACTTGCTGCCTGGGTTCCTGTTGGACCTCAGATCACACAGCCTCACTTATCCAACTACCAGTTGCTCCAGTATGTAATGCAGGCTAAATTTAAACCCTTCAAATCTTGTTACTTTTTTATATTATAGTGGTTGTTACCCAGTGTCCAGCTCTGACCTCACTGACACTACAGTAGAGGGATTGTTTTCATGAGACGGCTGTATGCCTTTAGTTTTGTTTGTGTACTATTTAGGACATGGGTCATAGTCCAGTATGAAGGAAATGTTTTTGATTTCCTCACCAAATATGCCGTCTCCATGGAGACTATGGACTGTTACCAGACCAAAGATTTGACATATTTAAGTGTATCCTTGAGAACATCAATTTTATGCTTCTAAAAAGAATGACCTCTCTTTCCCTCCACAGAAACTTCGGAATTTCCACAGCCTTAGCTGCCCTGGAATCACAGGCGAAGACAGCTGCGAGTCCAGCCAGGCCCTCCCCACTCTCACAAGCAACGCTCAGAGCGACACGGACGACTTATCCGCAAACGAACACGGCTTGGAGGACATTCAGCCTCAGACCAAAGAGGGCGAGATCACCAGGAACGTGCCGTCGGACCCCGCAATCGAGGAGGTGGACTGGAGCTCCACAGACTGCGGCGATGGAACACCGGGGACGACGAATGGGAAGGACAGTGAGCCTCTGTGGGCGGGGCTGTGTAGCATGAGGAAGGACGCGTATCAGCTCGGAGGCGAGCTCGACATTGAGCAAATTGAGAGGAACTGAGCTGGACTGCCTTCCTCTAGGGGGAAGTTAATTTAGGGGACTGAAAGTTTATCACCAGATGGTACAGTAAACAGTACTGATAGTCTTAAGGACAAAGCAAATTGAAAGCTAATGCAGATCCAGCACTTGTCTTTTTTTTCTCAAGGAGAGATTGAGCAGGAGCTTTGTGGGCTAAAGGTCCATTTTTGGGGACTTTTTGTAGTGAGAAGCTACTCCCCCACTGTGCGGTATCTCAACTGTGTCTCAGGAGAACAAGGAAGTCGGGAGGATGGGTTCAGGTGGAGACAATAGAACAGATAAACATTAAACTGATGTATTAATGCTGGCTCAGAGACTGGAGTCTTTAGCATTTCTCTGTAACCCTGATTACCTTCACTGTACTATGTTTGGAGAGAATTCACAGCAGGTTTGTATAAATTCTCTGCACTAGAAAGAGTGTCCAGTCCTCTGACGTTCTTCATCAGTACAAGGGTACATGATGGACAGAAATGGAGACTACTTCGAGAGCTACTGTTAGCAAAGCCCCTTTCGCTCTTACCGAGCAACAAGCTGCACGCACACACCACCTGTAAAGAATATTGAAGAGCTTAACATTTCACACAGTAACATCAGGCTTCTCTGTGAGATCTATGCTCCTGTTTGTTTGAGAGAAACTTTGTGATGCTAATAGCGTTAATATTCTTTCTTTTTACGATTTGTAACTACAGAGTTATGTAAAACATGAGCATATTTCTATACAAATAAACACAGTTTTAAATGTGTCATTTGCAATCACATTATTTCTGCGTTTTTACTCGCACAAAATTTGGGATGCCATCTCTGCATGATATCTTAATGTGTGTTATCATAGTTATATATTTTATATTCTTGATTGAACTGCTTATAATGCCCAGATTAAGCTACCATATACTCACATATTAATCTGTAATAATACACTGACAGGGGAGGCCTGCATAAGAACTTTCACTTTTACTTTAAAGTGCATCTTGTTGAGGAAACCATTTGAGTTTTAGGATGTGTGCTTGTCATTTCTACACTGTGGTTTTTCTTTCCCTTAAGTACAAAATCTGAAAGAAAGAATTCTTCCACCACTGGTATTAGCAGAGCACATGCATTAACAGCAAGGTCATTGTTTGAGACAATGTTTAATGCAACGATGTAGACTGACCCAATTAAGTAGCAGGAAAAGACAATCACAACTGTAGTAATGGTACTACTGATGAGCCTGTGTTTGTGTGCTGAAGCGGGGAGTGAGTAGTGGAGGACGCCAGGCAGGGGTGGGAAGTCCGGTCGTTGTTTTTTTTTTTTTTTTTTGTTTTGATGGCGGGTGGAGTGGTGGAGCTGAGCGGCGGTTTACCCCAGAGACCTCCCTCCCTCCCTGCACTGGGAAACAAAAGGGGCTTTTTCTCTGAGGAGCACAGTGACGTGGGAGGCGGCTGTGAATGTGGGCCATGTGTCAGGGCTGCTGCTGCTGCTCCATTTGTCTGCTTCCTCTGCCCAATTCTGGTGCCTGTGCAAACCTCCAGAATTATACTGTCGTTACTGATTCACTGCTCCACTGTGTGCTGCGTACCACTTCTGCATGTTTGCTCAGACTTGCAGTGACACTTATCATTTTTTTTGAAAGCGTAAGGTAGAACTGAGGGAAGTTACTTCATTAAAGCGTGGTTGAGTCATTTGAAGACTGCTTGACATGCTATACAGGCTTGAATATCACACAAAGCACAACTGTGGGTTCAAGGCCAATGCATATTCCTGTAATGGATTGGATTATTATGCTGTTGCATGAGAGTCTGTATGCTTGCACAGTGAGGTCATATTTACACTGTCAAAGCTGCCTGTGGTACATGCAAGCCGCTTCTTTTCACCAGTTAAGCCCTTTTTGGGTAATGAGTCGAGAAGGAAATGGCTAAGCAGAAACCTTGTAAACGTGCTGCGTGGCAGACTGACACACGGAGGGCCCCCCTGGCCTTTAATCAGTGGAGTGACAGAAGTGAAAGGAGGCTGTATTCTGAGAGAAGATAGGAGTACAACAGGAGGGGCGCGTCATGCCAGAGTTCTGCACTGCACTCGTCCAGAAATCCCCACCAGCACTGACACAGCTCGGGGGTGAGTCACTCTTGGACTGTCACTCGAGGTTACGTACATTCTTATACGCTCTAATGATGATTCAAATCACACTACATTAATTTTTTTTTTGGGGGGGGGGCACCTGATGTCCCCACAATAGATGCAGATGTTTTAAGGTGCAAAACACACAGCAAGCTTACTATAATGGTGTCCACCTCCTCCAGCACCCCAGTACAGACAGTCTACTGGAGTAATACTGTCATTATTATTCTTAACAAAGTACTATCATTTTATTTATATTCTAAAATTACTGCAAAAGATTTGTGAGAGATTTTTTTTATTTCCAATAAATAAAAAAAAATCACCCTCCAAAAACACAGCAGATAGAATTTCTGAAAATGACTCTCTTTCTTCAGTGGTGGAACTTTTCACGAAAACAGAATCAAACAGTATGTGACATGAAACTAAATGCTGGCATTAGTTCTTACGTTTGCTGCCTACCTCCGCTTGGCAGTTCACATGTGGTCAGAATGCAAAGCATTTTAGCAGTACCACCCAGCCACAAAACATTTCCAGTTGAGCGAGTGTTATCTGAATACTGGGAGCGTGTTCATATGCACTGAATCACTACACTTTTGTATTTGCAGATAGTTGCTATGTTGAATTTCACCCACACACTTGTCATGTCAGATTCATGCAAGACCAAACCACAAACTATGTGTGAGGTACAAATGACTTTTTAAAGTTCATTCAGTGTTATGTCAGGGGAGCAACAGCCTGCACCCACACAGAAGAGATGCATCAAGGTCACGCAAACCTTCTCACAGAAAATAGTCGCTAACACTTGCAGACTTCAGTTCAGGAGGTGTCCCCTCAGCAAGCCGATTATAGGATCTAAGGTGTGAGCGCTCCAGCTGAATCCTTTGACTTTTACAAAAAGGCGACTGGACACCCTCACAGGAGAGAGCCCCAGCAGGGACAGACAGCTTTTAAATTGAGGTCAGCTGTAAGCCTTCAGACCTTTTTGCAGACCAAGACAGTTGGTTTACACTGCATGGAGACATTCGACCACCCTTTCGCCCAGATTATACATACGCACACATACTCGGGTATGACATCACGGGGTCGTGCTTTGTGTCTGGAGAGCCAAGCCTCTGAGGCTTTGGTGGGCAGTTGAGCAGGGGTCATGTCCCCGGAGGGGTTTGTGACGGCTGTGACCATGTCAGCAGAGTACAGACTGCTCTGTGTGCGAACTGAGACACTTCTCAGATTGCTTGTAAAGTCTGTGAGGGAGGAATGGAGTGGGGTTGGGGGGAGGGGGGTGGCGG
Organism: Toxotes lorentzi; assembly: GCA_037833715.1. Lineage (NCBI taxonomy): Eukaryota > Metazoa > Chordata > Actinopteri > Toxotidae > Toxotes > Toxotes lorentzi. Next base: position 12,140,593 of record JBBMJY010000014.1, on the reverse strand, counting down.
GGGCAGTCAGTCAAGGGAGGAAATTCAGGCCTCGGAACCTGGCGAGTTCTGAAGTTTCAGAGCCCTCCCACGCCACCGAGTGCTGTTGGCACGGCTGCCCACAAGGGAAGGAGAGTGATGAAATGTAGGGAAACCATATGGCTTGGCGAGTACAAGCAAGAGGCCTCCTCATGGACCAGCAATCCACACACAGAAGGGAGGGGACAAATAACTGGCTGCTGTCAAAACAAGCGCATGTTTCCACGGATAACGGTGCATTTAGAGCTGCAGGTGTGCGCCGTTGTCTGGTCAGCTGACCCGCCATTTCCTGTCAAACAGGAAGAGCCAAATGAGGAGAGATGAAAGTTCAAGGTAACACACAGCTGGCAGTTGTTACGGTGGGTTAATGCAGGTGTGTTACAAGAGCAGCAGTGTGCGTGCCATGTAAGGGGAGCCTAACCCAAACAGATGACATAAAGACGTATATGAATGTTTGCTCAGAGACACACTCCAGCATTGTGTGCAGTCTACTCTGAAAAGATGTAGAATGGTCTCAAGGGCCCTAACATTTCATGTAAATGCAAAAAAAAAGTCAGTGCAACTCAATGATTCTGTTACATGACATTAAAAAAAAAAAAAAAAAATCACAACTTTGTGGAATTTGGTTACAAAGGCAAACTTTGTAGTGAGTAGTGGATGCTGGAGATTAGGCAGGACACGTTTAACAGAGAGCCACATTCTCCTCTTCCTCCTGACAGACACATGCTGCAGGGCTTTAACTCCCTGAGGTGTCAGTCGACATAAGATGAGATCATCAGCTTAATGACCTGAAGTTGTAGAAGGATGTAAGGGTGGGGATACTCTCACAGACACTCCTAACAGTTTTGACTGTAGAAGCCGATACTAATAGACGCACATCTAGTGCTGTGTGCTGTGAATCAAGTTAACGCACTCGGAATGACGTTTGCAAGAAAAATTCCAAGTTTGGAAAATGATGAGGAGTTCACAGCTATGAACACTTTTTCTGGACTAGCCGACTGTAATTTATTGTTTAGTCTTTAAAATGTCAGACAAAATAAGGATGGATGCTAGTTTCAAGTTCCCATGTCCCAAATGCTTATTTTGTCTGAAAAACAGTGAAAAGGCCAAAAAGATTCAGTTAATAAAGATCTGAGACAGAGAAAAGCTGTGAAATGGTTCTCCGTTAATTTTCCTGCTCATTGACTGAAGTGATTAAGAGGCTAATCACTTCAGGACTGACTGTGTTTACTTGAGAGTAAGTACACTTAATGCGTGTCAACATTGAGGTTAACTGCGTAGTCATGTAATACATTATGACAAAACACTAAACGCAATTCCCGCGAAAAAGTACAAAGGTGACAAACTGATTGATGTACCAAAAACCTCCAACTGGAAAAGCACCAGGACAACAGCTTCTGTCAGTCAAGGATTTGACAGCAGGTCGATACTGTCCGGTGGAAGTGAGGTCATACATGCCCAGACATGTCTCTCCTGAAAAGAGGTCATTTCTATTATCTGAAAGGTAAGCTTGCTTTGCAGTCTGTGGTCGCAGTGAGGGAATCAATGTGCTGCACTCCATGAGGAATAAATCAGTGTTTACCCATCGTGGCAGCCTGCAGAGGTAAACCGTTCCTTGTAAACAGGTAAACTGTTAATTGTAACCTGTGTGAAACCTCGGGCCGGCCCGAGAGGTGTGGTTAACAGCCAGCTAGCTCTAGGGCATGTGTGTGTTTGTGTTTAGCACCTAGTAATGATGAACCTGCCAAGAGGATGTGTTGAAAACCATGGCCTACCTCCCTCAGAATTACTGCACTTCCATGAACTGGTAGAAAAAAAATAACCTAGTTAAAGCCAAGTGAATTCATTCGAGACTAGTCAAATACATGCTTAATAGCTCCATACAAAGCCAACGGGCAGTAACATAATGGACAAAACACTGAGTCAAACAATGTGTAGGCTGTTAGAAAACTGGGTACCAGCTGCTAGTACTTTGCCGTGTACATTAATATGTACTATTTCCAAATCAGAAATAGAAGTGGTACACCCAGCTCAAATACTGTTTCATAATACTTTGTAGCATTTCATTACCTTTAATTGCCCAATAACACTCAAGCTTGTGTCAGCTAATGGTGAAATGAACCAGAAAGACCTCAATGAATCACTTGGCAATGGGCTTTTGTTCTTCATGAAACTATTTGGTACACTGAAACCTTGGGGGCAGCGATGGAGAATCGTTTGTTTTACGCCCCACTTCCAGAGGCCTCAGTGATCCAGCTGGCACACAGAAGCCCAATAACCAATCTACCCCTCCCCACCCCCCACCCCCATCATTTTATTTAACCTCACTGTAGACACTGAAGCCAATGAACTACACCTAATGAGTGGGGATTAACAATGTAACTATGACAGGACAATCCCTGTCAGAAGCAGCTTACAGTCAAGTAAATAAAGATAAGTAGCTGTAGATATGCGATTCTTCACTCTGATGATGGAGAGCTCATTTCATCTTTGTTTACAGAGGGAGAAACATGAGCTCAAGCACCAGCATAATTCATCACACTCGGCTGAGTTCTGCATTTATCGTCTCTCAGACCAGCTCACTTCCCATTTTCAGCGATTTGTTTTTAGAAAACAAAAGCTGCTCCGATACGGATTCCAGTTTAAACCAGAGCCAAGGCTAAATTTTCCCCAGTGCTTTGAGACCTTGAGAAAAAAGAAAATAGAAAAAATGAAAACAGTTCTGTGACAATGGCTGAGACAAATTGGCAAATTTAGAGAGACAAATGTTTTCAGCTGCTCACAGACTGGCAAAATAGCTTTATTTATTACAGTCAAAGCCACTCCCTGCTAGACTCTCCCTTCTACATTATTAAGTTAAGTGCACAACTATACTACTTACATTACTTAATCTATGTTAAAACAAATACAGCTACATTTCCATTGTGCATTTCCAATCTAACAACAAACTGTCTCCATGTACAGCAGCTCCAAAAAGGATCTGACTGTGTAGCATTAGCAGGGAGCCTTAACAGACACAGCATTATTTCTCTTCTACCTGTCAGTCAGCAGCTGCTTACAGGCACATTCATGTCAACTTGAGGTATCTTATCTACGCCAGTCATGAACTGACAAACGCACACTGCAGCTCTAAAGGGTTCAAGACTATCTCTTGCATACCTGGTTAATACTTCTACAAAGTTCATCCTAGTTTACACTGTGTGGAGCACCAGATGGGTGGGTGGTTCCCATATTTGACAGTACAAGCGGTTGTGACAGTTACAGGATATACAGTATTTGGATGGTATTTTAGTTCTGTACTGATTTTGACATGTTTGTTAAAATACTTTAATGCAGTAGCTTACACCCTTCCCATCAGAAACAACACTTAGAGCTATATGAAAATACTACTAGGAACCAGCCTATATCACCCAGGGTCACAGTGAGTGGAGAGTTTCCAGTGTCTACTTCCTTGTTCTCAGTGCCCCCTCTGATTGAGGATCATGTCCACAGCCTGGGCCAAGTTGTCCACAGTGCCGTCAGCCGTCACAGTCGGGTGCCTCTCATCACTGGGCCTGAGGGAGGAAGAGCGAAAGCACATGCTTAAAGACATGTAACACATGAAGAAACAGGAAAAAACAGTCGCCCCGCAAGGGCCAGTAAACAAGGAGGGCCAGCAGTTTGATGCTATCAGCCACATTAACAATACTGAATGTATAAACTGGAAAAGAGAAGGACATGATGTGATAAGAAGATTCAGGAAAGGCAAAGCTTACACGGAACCAAGCACATTTACTCTACAGGCTGTCTGGCAAAGCTTAAGGGGAAAGTTTTGGTAATAAATAGGGTCTGTGTCCTCTCAGAATGATCATAAGAGTTCACTTATGATCAACGGCAATGTACTAAAAAACATGTCTCCCCATTTCAAGGTGTCTGTGCAGCCGTTTGACAAAAGCCCCTGCAGGGATCACACAGTGTTCCAGACTTTTAGTATATCTGTGTGCAGCTAAAATAGACCAACAGGGGGGACTTTAATAAGAACTTCTAATTCCAAAGATACCCGATTCTAAAAATAAAGCAATAGAATAATTTAGTGACTTCGGCGGTTTTCCCCAACATGGGGACTGGACCCAAATGTAAGATATGCAATATAGGCAATGAGAAGGACCGTAAAACAGTTTTTTCCCCCAAAGTTGAATGTTTAGCTATGCTAGGAGCAGGGCTTGATGGAAATATGAGTCTCAAAAAAACACAAATAAACAAACATAAGCAAAGATCACAGGCTAAAAATGTCAGGAAGCGCTGACCAAGGCTAAGATCATACTCTTTTTCCAACCTGGTTTTTGAAATAGTGGAAAGTCTGTAGGAGGTATGGGGCACCCTTGCCTATCTCCCCCTAACTGTTGCCATTGTTTGGCTCAGTGCCCAGTGATGGATGCAGATATGGCTGTTTAATCAGCTGGTTAGGGAAATGCGATGCATTTGGCGTGGCACCAGGCTCAGGCCGGCATGCAGGACCCTTTTCCTCCCCATCACATCAAAAGACGGATACACCCCTTTCATTAATCTGCAGGGCTGCCCAGGACTCCTGCTCATTTATGAAGTGGTGCCTATACAGCTGCCCTCCCCAGGCTGCCTTGGCCAGGCTCTGTGTGCTGCCTCTGTTCCCTAGTCACGGGTTGGAGCTCCAGATGGGGAGGCTTTGTCTGGCCCAGGGTGTGCGGCACACACCACCATTAATCCTGCCCTCTGAGAGCTTGCAGAGGACCATGGTAAATATTTGTGAGCCGCCCAAGTGTAGCGACAGAAAGAAGAGGCCTGTGGGGGGGGTGGGGTGAAGAGAGGTGTTGAATACTGAAGCCGCAGTGAATACAGGGAAGTAGTGCCATGTGTTTACGCATGTCTGTCAGCTGCCAGCGCTTGGGTTATGTGAGCTGGTCTGCTAATGGTCGAGGTGTTATGTCTCCTGTGCTGGATTACTCCCGCACCCTTTTCAGCCCGAGGACTGATTGAGTTCACACACGCACACACTGGCACGAACACACAAGCAAGTTAGTCACATGGCTCTTATGTTTCAAACAGTGAAGCCAACAGCATTGACCACACTGTCTCTCCAACCTGATGCTCCTTTAAATCTCCCCTGGCCTCTGCCTTTTAGATATGCATGCATGCATGTGTGTGTATTCATTTAGCTGCTTCCCTCCCATTGCCATGAATAATGTAGGAGTAACCAGGTCAATGTGACCATGCAAAATTCAGCACAATGCAGCTAGTGTTACTGATGAGGTAATCTGCAGCTCGCTGCGTGTCCTTCAAGTCAATGCAATATCAATACACGTGAAGAGATAGGTTTGGTTCCCGAGCTTGATGGACACTGCACACCATTCATGCTGGGATGAGGTCAGCTATGAGGTAGGAGGTGAGAAGCAGCCAAGAATTTAGTTCAGCACAGCTGCCACCATGTTGCAAGACTGAGGGGGAAAAAAAAAAAAAAAACTTCACCAGAAAGTTAGTAAATGATCACCAGGTTGCAAGTGGGCAAAGAGCTACAGAAGCAGCATAGAAATTCTGGATGGGTTTGAAAATCCCAAGGTGAAGATGTCATCCCATATCAGTCAACAAGTAATCTGAATTTGTGTTTTAAAAACAGGTACATACACCTCTAATCCCCTACAACAGCTATGACATGACAGTGGATTATATAGTTGTACAAGCAGGACATGAGAACACGGGTATCATGTACATAGTGCTCAGCCAATATAAGATTATAGTGGCTTAGAGTGTCATATGGAGAGATATATAACACGATACTTGGCTCTATAAAACATGGAGATACGTTTTTATAAGGACATGCTATGCCTCCGTGAAATGAAAGTGGATCTGAATGACTCATACAGTGAGTGCACTTGTGTGTGAAAGTCAGCTGTGCATAAAAGACAAAGATAGATTAGGTATGACACAGAAATAAAGGGAAAAAGAGGTTGTTTAACATTAGGATATGAGGGCAGTGTGTGCTTTGTTTTGCTCTGATATATTCAGTTCATTGTCAAGGTAGCTGACCGCAGGGTGAAAGGCACGACAACCTCCTTATCAGTTAATGCTTAACACACTAGCGCATACACAAAGACACACACATGTGCGCACAGAAGGAAGCAAAACTGTCACACACACCTGATTTCGATTTACACTTCTCTCTTAACCTCTTCACCTTTGCTGAGTGTGCCTTTTGCTTGGCACGGTGCAGATACAGCAGATAAAGCATGCATGAAAGCAGAGATGAGAAGTTCAACCTGAGCCAGCAATATACAACGTTCAGAACAATGTTTTGGTGAGAAGGCAGTGACAGATCAAACAGGCGGAGCAGTCTTCGGGAAACCTGGCTCGAAACAGTCTGTTTCCCAGCAGCAGGATTTCAACACAGAAATATCTTGTTTTTCAGGAAACTTAGAGGCTTTGAAATAACTTTGAATTCTTGTTGTTGACATTGTAGATCTTCGTCTGGGTGTAGACAAAACACAGTACACTCATAGAAAATGACTTAAACTCTAACTTAAAGTGACTTTTTTAACCTGTTGCTTAGCAAAAGTATCTGTAGAAGCAAAATGTGTGGAAAGTCACCATGGCACATGCAAAACGCAGACAAGCTACAATCTGTCCTGAAAAATGCGAGTAGGCATGTAACTTAACACCTAAATATTGTAAATGCACGAAGTTTTCATGATGTTATTTCCTTTGTAAAATCCTCTGCCCCAAATAAACAAAACTAACACCCTCGGTATTTTGTAATGTGTGCCATCACCTGGCTTTAGAGCGGGGAATGACACTTACGAGAGTCACAACAGCGGGGAAAGGAAAAGAGTCAGCCTGCCAGTGTAGAAGTGTGTCTTTCATACCAGACGAGTGAAGGCATCATCAGCCTGAACACTGCCTTTTCTCACACTAAAGCAGACTATATAACCACAACCCGAAGGAGAACATAGCCTGACGATAGCTATAGCCTTTATGTTCAGCCAAGCCTTGTGGGTGACATAAGATACTAGCACAAGACAAAGCTTTCTCCCATCACTGGTGGGGAACGTGTTTGCTGCTGCTCAGTGGTGTTGAAGGAGCCTCAGCCTTGAGGGTGAGAATGTGATCACGGTTTGACTGGCTCTGTTATGAATAGAAGGTCATGGGAGAGACTGATTAAGTATCAGGATCCTCAAAAAGAGTGGAAGAGAAAAAGTATACGACTCCGGCCTGTTGAGATGTTGCAGCCTGGTTTTATCTTTATCATCATCATCATCCACTTCAGCTTCACTGTTGCTCTTTCTTCTCTCATCTAACTGATATTTACAAAGCTGCAACAAGTCACACATAACACACTTGAGGTAATACAGCTGCAGCTTCTTAAGAAGAAAACAGGCTAACTGAACTTGGGAAACCACCATGTTACGTGCCTGTTATGACAACAGAATTGACAGATGCTGAGCTGGAGCCTTCACATCCCCCGCTGAGTTTGTGGCCATGTAGCAGCCGTTATCACTCCACTGTACAAAGGCTATATAATGTTGAGTCATGATCAGCAAACAGCTGCAGTGTGGCTTTTCACACTTTTAGACTGACAACGATTCTTTCCAATCTAGCAGGACACAAAGGGGATTCCCTGGTTGCAGCATGAAGAGCAACTTGATTTTTTTCCATCCTGTTGCTCTGTGAAAGCCTCCTGTGAGTACGAGTGATGTGTGTGTGTGAGTGTGTAAGAGAGAGAGAGAGAGAAACGCAAAAAGAAAGTATCCTGAATTGTCAAAACCACCCACTGGAAACTTTCTGTCTTTCCCAACCACAAACACATCTGAGGCCAAACGAACAGGATGTAAACCATAAACCTTCACTTTCTGTCTCGCAGAGACATTAAAAGGACTACACTAGTGTTTTTGCAGGTTTTATATTTAACTCTTGAATAGGGCACAGCTTGCAATTTCAAATGCCAGCTGTGTGGTCTTAGATTTTCTCTAGTTTTAGTTTTAATGGTTGTAATGCAGTGCAGTGAAGATTGATTTTACAAGACAGTACAGCATTGTCTTGTAACTCTTTCGTGATTATGAGCAAAATAAATGCAAATTTAACATCCACAGAGGATGGATCACAAAACTCAGGAATCAAAGCTAATGTGGGGAATCTTGGAAAAATACATTAGACAAACATTTTTTAATTTTTTTTTTGTTTTCAACTGTTCATTGTGAGCTCTGCAATGTTATAGGAGTGCAATGCTAAATCAATGGAGTACTGCTTTCTTGTGTTATGCTAAAGGTTTTGTAACACCGCAAAACAAAATCACAAAATTCAAAGTTGATATTTTACTTTTAAAAAATTATCACAGGACTTGGATTCACTTGATAAGAATGTTTATGTGACCAAATCCTTACAAACGTAAACTCCCTTCATCATTTCACAGCTGTCCTGTTAGGGCTGTGCTCAATACGCAGAGCTTAATGTGATCTAGATATAACCTATTATTAGCTGTGCTACTGATGACTTGCTGAGCATTCATTCGTGAGTGTGTATTTCTATATCTCGCTATGTATGAGTGTTTGTTAGCACTAAAGGGCTGCTCAGTCACCTGCTTCATATAGAGAAAATGCAAACACTCGTGCAACCACATGAAAACTTTTGGGAGAAAAAAAATGGCTGCAAAAGAAACCAGGCAAGGACCCAAGTCCCCCTGAGCCAAGCAGCCTGTCTATTGGTAATTGCAAGAGGGATTGGATCCCCATTGAAACGGCTAAGGGCCTGTGTTCATGTATTTAAGAGGCAGTGCTATGTTTCAGCCTGCCATCTGTGGGATTTAGCTCTCCGATTCTCTCCCAGTCTCACTCCTTTCCTTTCTTTCTCTTTCTCTCTCTCATGGGTGGAAAAGTACTGTTGAGGGGCTCGGTGGCCGAAGCCCGGCCGGCTCCTTTGTCTCGCTGTGGGAGTATAGATCACTGTGAAAAAAGCTTTGGTTAATTATTAATATCACACTGACTTATAACGCACGGCAGGCTTTAGAGGAGCCTGCAGGCAGGGGAAGCTGTCACCCCAGGGTGGTGAGAGATGGCAGGCCAGGCACGGGCACCCAGTGGAGTCTCCACAAGCTCTTTAACCTCTTTGTGCAGCTTGTGCCACATCCATCTAGAATCTCTACTCAGTCTGTGGTGCCTTGCTATGCTATTATGTCACATCTATCTGATCTCAAGGGAGGGTTCAAAACAACGTCAATGAGAGAACAAGATATTTTAGTTTCAGGTGGGAACAAATCTCACTTTACCCCTTTTTTTACACAAATTTGAGCTTTGTGGTACCTTGCACACATGCTTCAGGAGGAGACTGATCACAGTGACCTAAAATGACCTCCGCAAACAAGCAGGCCTCTCATTTTCAGTGGAACATTCTATTAAAAGCATATAAATATGAATGTAAATGTTAGGAGCAGACAGAGCAAAGGAAAAAAGACAAAGCAGTGTTCGGTCTCATGCCAACAACAGAGTGCTGGCTGGATGAGGAACTCATTTCCAGAATTGATTGTGTTTACATTCCCCACAAAGCTGCCGATTCCAATCCATGGGAATGGGATCATAACATAGATTAGACAAGTTAATTAGAGTGACTGTATGAACTGAAAGCATGACTTCTTCATTTTAACACTCATGTGCCGTTTAAAAAAAATGTAGTAATTTGTGAAAATTTCAATTGTTGCAATCCAAAGGCACTACAAAAGGCACTGAAATGAACAACCCACCTTCCTCTGCACACGAATGGATGATGTGGGAGCCTGCAGTCAGGAAAGAGATCCAACCGACAAAACCCAGCTTTCATGTGTTATCTGTTAAAAAGGAGGGAAATCCAGCAGTGGAAATGGAAACCTTACGCAACATGAATTTTCCTATTTTACCATGCAAATACCCTGCCAAGGCCCTGCTGCTGACTGACAAAGGAGATGCTGGTCAGACACTCTGCATATTTACTGTTATGTAAACTGTTATCAGCATTCTTGAATTTCTTGCCATCATACCTTTTTTGACATTATGCATACTTAAATAGATAAAGTTTTGTAAAACCAAATCAGTACATGGCCTTATATACACACTATAGATTATATGCTGTATGTATTTTTTTCTGTATTGAGCCAGGCCTACAGTGTTTTACTTTGGTGACAGCAACAAGCCTAAACACTGTTTATGCCATTAAACAAACAAAGCCCAACGAGTCACACTGCTCTTGATTTCAGCTCCTCTGATGATCCCGGGGAGACCTGGACATAAAAAAGGGTCCCTGTGGATTCTGCTTCAGTTGAAGGACCATATTGTGCCCATAGTGTGATTCACTGAATTGGTGCAACAGTCTCTGTGATGGCAGAAATGCAAACAGAATTCAGTGACACATTCAGAAATGCTGTAGCTGTCAAGCTGACAAGCTTTTAAGTTTTTTTTAAGCCCACAGCCTGAGCAGAGAAGAGTGAAATGAGATAACTTCACTTCCTTCCCACAGAGACAAAACTAATGTGCTAACAGAGGTTAACAGGACAGGGTGTGGGGCTGCGCTGTTGTACTAGACACTATAAACTGCCTACACTCTTGTCTACTTGAGAAAAACAGTTCAGAAAGGTCAAGACAGAGCAGAAGAGCAGAGAAACTGCAACTCAAGCATAACCTGCTCTGACACATTAAATCCAGTTCTACAAATGTGTAATGTAAATCAAAGGCATTCTCAGTTATGAAAGAGATTTCATAATTGTCTGGATGATACACACAAACAAGGCCTTAAAATGTAAGTCACATGAATTCCAGATGATCACTCCCTGTCTGACAGGCACACATCTGAAACCATGTGCATTATCATAGCCACTGAGGCTATAGGACACCAGTGGAGGACTGCAAGATAAGCTAGGCTGAAATACAGTATGTACCTGAGAGCCATCCCAGGGGCAGTGCTGAGCTTATAATGGAGATTAAGCTGCAACCACAGCCACACACAGAATACACGACTGCCCTGTCAAGGTTCAGTGTCACAGATCTGCAGAGGACAAAGCCCATCCATAAACCTAACACTGCGGTGCTGTGTTCAGTCTAATGTCCGTTTGGTTCACAAGAAAGGAGATCGGATAGGTTGCTTATGTCAGACGGGGGAAAGCATCAGCTTTCTGTAGACACATATAATGCAGTGATATGTTCACACTTTTCCATGAAGCCTTATCATTGAAACTATATATTTATTCAGGGTGGAGAGTTGTTAACTGGCTTTTGCATCAGCGCCTGGTGTACACAGGACAATAAAAACAGAAGTATTACATGTTTCAAATAATGTTAGTGCAAACAAGATAGGAGAACTTACAATGAAACATACAAAACAGAAACTGGAATAGATGATAAGAAACAATAAAACAGACATCAAACTACGTAGCTATAAATAATCGATTTCGGGGGCATGTGTTAAATGATTTAAAGGCAGAATATCTGTAATGTCTCATCAACATGGATCATGTAACAGAGCAATACATGTGAAGACCTCTTTTTTTTTGCCAGGCTAAGTTTTTAAATTAGAAACCTCCAGAACAAGTTTAAGTTCAGATCTTGTGAGGTTATTTGATTTCTTGCACTGTAGAAGTTATGTTCAAGCAACAATGCACTGTACACCTTCCTAGAATGACATTCAAATCCAGCCAAAGGATTTATGTGCAGTTTTCAGAAGCACGAGTTAAGTTGTGGCCACTTGAGAAATGAGAATACAGTTAAACTTGTGAAAATATTCTATTTTCACAAAAGTATAGTGCTAGAAATATTGTGACTACCATATAATATTAAGCTGATAGCAAAGATCTGTCGACTGTGGGAGCTGTCCCTCAGCCCTCCAATCTGTTTGCTCAGGCTGATGAGCCATTTGCTTTCTTAATGAGCAGTCCTTCCTTCTATTTGCTGCACTAAAATGGCTTTATTTGCACGACTTCATAACGGGTGCCAGTGGATATCTGCACTGGATATCCCCACTCATTACAGGTTGAGTCCAGTCAAACAGTCTGGGCTGCTAGGAGGGAGCGAGGGACTATGCTGGACTCTGGACCTGACCTAAACTGGATTTGAAGGGGGCAATTTTACAGTTTACTGGTGCCAAGAGAGGTTGAGAAGGAAGTTTGTCTTAAGTTGTTAAAACCTTTGAGAGCTTACTCTCTCAGAATTTAACTGTAGCATTCAATTGCCTGATGTCTACGAAAAAGATTTAATAGGTCACATTGGAGGACTTCACTGTGGCTTCAAGCCACATATTTTTCACGTCGTTCTACATCCATCTCAGACCTGCTGGTCCTGATGACTCTGATTATAGGAGTATCAGTTACAGTGATAGCTTTGAGTATTTGCATAGTGACCATCTGGTGAGAACGGTTTGTTCTAACTGATGTTATTCAGTCCACAAAACGGCATGTGTGCATGTGTTTTTGCATGAGAATAACAGCTTCATTAATAAACTGTGTGTTAACCACTATACTTTATGTTACACAGTTCACAGCAGTCATAAATGTATCTATGTATAAATGTACTGCCAACGTGATGCTATGAGGCCGTAAAGTCACATTCATGTCACGTCGTTCACACTGTAATTATGAGCACCACAGTCGGAAAAAACACTCATGACAGTTCCCACGTGTAATTTGAAGTCAGAGATATCATTCTGACAGCTATGATACCTCCCAGTTAGAAAAATGAACTACAGATGAGTCATCAAACCAGTGGCAAAACAAATGCAAACATTTCAGTCGCAGGGCAGTTACATCCAGTCCATTATTTCCACAAATACTGTGAATTACACAAATTAAAAAGGAGCTACTGTTTGTCTGTCTCTGTTTCACTTGTTAAGGAACAGCTATAAATATGTTACATGATGTAAAAAGCTAGTAGATATTTTTGGAACGTGTAAAAGTTCACAAGTTTTTCCATCCTTCCCATTCTGCTATCATGGCATTAATGCAGTGTTAAAATAACAAAGTGTTTTTTCTATAGCGTGTTCTTTCACAAACATGTTAATGTTAGCATGTGTGTTTTTCCAAATAGCGGGAGCTTGGATGAACCCACTCATAGCACAGAAAAGACACTGAAGGAAAACTAATCTGTACGGTAATCACATGGCCAGTGAACCCCTGCAATGCTTGCATCCTGTTGGGTCCCTCTATGACGGCCGCAGACAGAAAGTGCATGAACCAGGGTGCGGTTTCTGCAAAGTGGTTCATAGTTTGTATCATCAGGGACTAGATCTCTCTGGAGAGGTCTAAACTGGCTTGGCCTGCTTGGAAAACAGTTTCCCAACACTCACATTAGCAGTCAAGCATTGGCCACAGGGAGAGGTTTACAATGTAAACCATTTTGAAGACGGTTGCTGCTGTGTGAAAATGTTTTCTGTGCTTTCTCTGCCAGATTCCAATGGGAAACCAGTAAGGACTTCCTCTAACTCTCAGGAAACATCAATACTGTGTTGGTATCTGACACATCAATACTGTTTTGTCTTTTGTAGAATTATAAATGCCAGTACTGAGAGTGTTACATTTTAATTCAAAAGCCTGAAAATCAACTTCTCGGATTATCATACAAAGAAAAACAGACAGCCTACCAAGAATAAAGGATTCAGAAACGAATTCAGTGAGGCTAGGAGTAGCAATTAAACAGGTTTACAAACAGTGCATGAAGGACAGGCATGATGCGAACCTGCTTTTATGAGGCTTCAAAGATACCCAGTTGTGTGCTGAAGCAGTTCCTTGACGATAAGAGAACAGAAACAAAGAACAGAGGACTCGCCTAGGCCACAAACCGTAGGAGATGACTATGTGAAAATGACAACATACAAGAGCGAGCCACAAGGCAGAGAGAACAACTTACTGGTGCCAAACTGACACCATTTCAAAAAAACAAAACAAAACAAAACCCCAAAAACATACAAACAAACAAAAACTTATCTTTAAAGCACTAATCAATATTTTAATATCAACAATGGATCAAATAACTCCATGTGAAAGGGGGCACTTGTAGTGATGAATCCACAGAGAATAGTAATCCAACTCTGCAGTTCTTCTCAGCTCTTTTGGATTTAGGACTCCAAATAAATGCTAATATTGCTCCGTGCCTGTTGGGTGTTTAAGTAGGAGGCTATTTTCTAACAGCTCCCCATCTAAACTTTATGAGGTTATATGTCAGTGTTGTGTTTGCAGCTCATTCAACTGCCCCCAAGTGGCCATAACATTAATGAATACAACTTCAATACCAAATTTTGTTTATTTTCTACACATTTTTCTACAAAAACCTTTCATTTTTACCAAAATTATCCAAAGTTCTCATATGCATCAGTGTTAAATTCTAGTTTAAAACCAACAGCAGTCCAAGAGTTTTTCCTAAAGACAGGTGAGCTTTATCGAAATGATCAGCAATGAAAATCAGGAAATATCTGTATGAGGATTAAGCAAATAAGACTGATCGAGCATTTGGCGCTGATTGTCAATGTGCAGCAGTTGCAAATACTCAGTGATATGGACATAATTCGGTATTAAAGTATTGAGATTTGATATGCAGCTTTAACGTTGTGACTAAATTCAACACATAACTACAGAGCTGAAAGACTGAGCAGGGGCTGGAGCAGAGCTGTGTCGGCAGATTGTTCCCATGCAGCTGATTAACATCAGCAGTCAGATCTCCCTACTCCCACTCTAATTTCCAACCACTTTTTGGTGGTAGGCCCCTCTTTGCAAACCTGTTCTACATTAAAGAGCAAAGGGTTCTGTGGCTCCCCTGAGGGAAGTGTACTAACTTTCGCTTGTTATTTAAGAACACAGGAAAGTTGACTGCTAGCAGAACACTCCCCTCCCACTACTATTTAAATTAGCCCTATATTACACCTATAGTAACAGCTGTTATTTGTAAGCACTGTAATATCACTTTGCTGGGCCTTATGCTCTTTACTTTAATCTGCAGGAGCTATCACAATGACATAATAAGCACACTGAAGTATTGTGCAGCATATTAAAAAAGTACAGTGAGCATTTAGTGTGAAATCTGCTAACATGATCCACAAACAATTTTTCAGCTCTTAACTTTCTGGAGCAACTCACAAACAGGTAGCCAAAGGTAATCAAAGTAAACTTAAATACTGAATGAATTCACTTCAAAGTATTTACCTTGAGAGAAACCTACCATTCAGTTAAGAAGAGACTAGAATGTTAAAAAAAAAAGCAGACTGTGAAAATATACAGATTAAGAAAGGTTCTGCATCTTATGCATTTCAGATCTTATGCAGTCCTTGCTGAGAAAGAGTATGTTGAGTCAAACGCTTTTTAAAGTAAGCTGATATGATTAGATTTGACTGTGATTTGTATCTTTTTCCCTTCCTGTCTTGTCACCGGGCCTGAGGTATTTGAAGCAGTCTTTTCTCCAAGTGTGATGGGAACTGGAGGCCTGCACAGCATCTGGTTGACTTGGAAACAGCTATGTTTTCATAGATCTGACTGAGGGTTTATAGCTGCTCCCAGCAAGTCTGGGTTCACTGGGCCTGTTTGGCTAAACAATGTTAAATCTCACGTCTCACAGGAACACTCTTAATGTCACTGCTTCTCTTCTCATTCTCAGGGAATGTATATAGCCTAAGTCTAATGAGGGATGTGGGATATTATGAGGTGTCTGTGTTTAATGAGAAAATGACAGCTCGTTTTAGAGCCATAAATTCTAATTTGATGCACAATATTTACTTCCTATCATTGGCTAAGGAGGCAAAAATCCACAAATACAAAGACAAGTGTGTTCTGTTACTGCTCACACACAAACATTACTGTACTGTGCTGAAAAAAATGGAACAGGGTATATAATAACTCTTAATACACTATGCTGTTGTGTGTCTGTGTGCATGCATGTGTTTCTCCATATAAATGATGTTCACCAATCAGTCCATAAATCCAGACCACCACAGCTGAAACACAACACGTCATGTAACACAATACTGATTCCACATATGTTCCAACAAACAAAAAAAAAAAAAAAAAAAAAAACTCTGAGTGAGCAGCGATATCATTTAATCTGCTCTATCCTGTGTTTAGTTGAGTCTCTCAGACACGGTTCAGAGCGTCAGCACACTGGTGTTGAACTGAGCTGCTGGGAAAAGGTTTTAAAGTCACATAAACCAGATGGATTCAGCTTAGTCCACTGAGCATCTGCATAAAAAAACAGTTCAGTCTCCTACACTTATGATGACTGAAACACTCCTTACTGTTGGCTTCTCAACACACGTATAACACGGCAAGAGATATGCACACATGCATGCACGCACATGCCAGCAACACAGACAAAAGCACAGGAAAGTGGAAACACACACCCACATATTCCTGTCATGCACACAAGAATAACTGTGCGCAGACAGAGGACAGGTTGTGCAGTGAGTGTCTGTGCTGTTAGTACAGGATTAAAGCTGACTGATGCTCAAGCAGATTACTCAGCGTTCTCTGGTCACATGATCAAGACCTGCATGCCAGTGCACAGCAGTGGGGCAGGTCAGCAAGCATGATACTCCTCAGACTAATCGGTGGCCAAAAAAAATGGTAGCGATATTAGGAAAGAGGTTTGATGTTCTCTACAGCATCGGTGCAAAGTAGCATTTATTCTGATCTGTTAAGAATCGTTCTTAAGTACAGTTTTAAGTAATATGTAATTTGCATGAGTATTTCCATTTTACACATTATACCTCTATTCCACTAAAGTTGAGGAGAAATTGCACCTTTTATTTCACTGTGTATTTGACAGCTGTAGTTGCCAGTTATCGAATACTTGCACAGAAAAAACATACAATAAAATCAGAAAATATGATGCTACATAATGATACAGTATATTAACCCACCTAAAATTATTTGTGGTATTGCTACTTTTCTCAAGTAAAGAATATCAATACTTCGACTACTGTTCCACAGTAAGTGGTGCTGAGTCTGAAATAAGAAGTGGAAAAAAAGGTCGTCAAGACCAGCACTGTAAGTGTAAAAATAAAAAGTGTTCAGGATTCCCCATCCACTTCTATAAATATTTCAGTTTAAGGTAGTATTACTTACAGACAAACCATTAGAAAGACCAGTTAACATATGACTTTGAACATACATTATAAGGCACAGCATATATGTGATATAATGTGTAGTTCCATAACAGTAAACCCTCCTACTTCCAGTAACCTTTCTCTTCATGCCACAAGTACTACATATATCTTCTAAAATAATCAACCATATGTTTCTGTAATTACACCATAAGAAAAGCGCCCCAGTAATCTCCAGATCTGGGACCATAAATCCTTCGGTGACTACGACCTTGTGGGTGACGAGCATTCAACATGTGGAGAGAATAAAGCTATTTTTGGTGGATTCTCAATCATATAAACAAATCTGGAGGGCTGAAGAATGAGGCGGTTGACTCACAGGAAGCCTGTGTGATATGGAGGAAACTTTGACTAGCAATCCTGGTGTGAGGGTGCCCTCTTCTGACTACTAGATGAATAGGTTTTTTTTTTTTTCCTTTTTTCCTTTACAATCGGTCAGACTGGCTTCACAGTATGTGGAAAATGTAGGAAATTTTAAAAGGGCGTGAAAACATTTTCTGCCATCACTTAGATTTATTTCTTAAAATGTGCTAAACATTTACTAAAAGCAAAAAGATTTAAAATACACGCATGCATGATTTATGTGGTGCTTCATGATACCACATAAATCATATGCTTATCAGGTCAACACATGAAAAGCAAGCTTTTTCTTTTTACCTCCAGGCCTAAAAGCACAGATTATTCCAGGGAACAAGTCAGTAAACTCCAGCCAGGCACATACTGGCATGGTTAAAGGATACTCTGACTAGCCAATAGGGACACCTGTTGCCCAGCAGTGGCCAATGGGTAGTCATGTTCAGGTCTGGATTGTGTCAAGGAAACCATAGTTCACTCTGACACACTGTTTGTGGATTCAGGACAACACTGACCTGTATTTGCCAGTCCTCACTTGCACGCCTTTCATTCCACAGCGCTGAGCTCCACCTACATCATTCACCAGATCGTCCCCGATCATAAGTGCCTGCCAGTGAGGAGGTAGAAGAAAAGAGAGATCATTAGAAATTAGTTTAGGAACTGTAGATGCTCTCATGCAGATGGAGTTAAAAAAAAAAAAAAGAAGAAAAAAGGAACTCAATTATCTAATTTAACCTTCACTTGGTAACCAAATGTTTACCAAATGTATCAGTCGGTGACACTTGTACATGATATGAGTGCACTGTTTTTTTGCTATGTGTCTTTATTTGCCAGCAGTTATTTCCTCCTGTTGTTCCTGCTTCCTACCTAAGGATAATCAGCACTTGGCAGAGCCATTTCAGCTTGCCCTCCAATCTCCTCATGTTTCTTTTGAAAACTGCTGTTCTCTCCACTGACCAGGTCTTTGTTGTTAAACAAGCATGAGTTTGCACCAATGCCTGTTGGTGTGACAATTTGGATTGTTGTCAAAGAAACTGTAAAGATTAATAAGAGGCAGACATGAATAAAAGACAAGAAAAAAGATCTACATTAGCGGATTAGTCTGCAGCGCAGAATACGAAGGAAATGTGAGGAGCAAAGCATTTTGAGCGTTATAGGAATCTGAGACACAAAAATGATAAGAGACAGGGAGATGAAGGCATAACTAGTTGTATGCATGGAGGTTAGTGAAATGATAGTAGACCACATGCTAATGGCAACTAAAGATTTTTAACTCTTAAAAAAATAACTAGTTTTAAGTACTGCTAAAGAGCAGAGGAAGAGGAGGAGTGGGTTTTATCTCAGGTTGTGTGCGTCAAGTGAGAAAGTCAACCTAGAATAAAGGACATGCAATGAGCAAAGAGAACCTAGGTGTACTTGGTCATGTAGTAAGAGAAACACCAGATCACACAGTTGATTTTATCAATTCAGCAGGCACATAAAGCAGGAAAAGGATAAGGGTTAGGGAGAAAGCCTGAGTTGGTATAAAGAGCTCCTCAAACACAAAAGGAGTGCCATCTCAATTGAGTGTGTCAGATTGAGTCTTTTAACTGGAGTCCAGCTGTTCGTTCTGCGATAGGAACCAGACCTTTGGTCTGAGAAGGATTCTTGAGTTTTGTAGAAGAATGAAAGGAATGATACCGTTCTGCAGAAAGGGGGCTGTTTCATTTTGATTCTCAAGTGAGTGACTCAACGAGCGAAGAATGTCCAGAAAATAAACCCCTGCACCACTATTTCTGCGTGAAAGCCAGTCTGAGTAGCTGAAGGTTTTGGAAGGGGCAGCAGATGTAGCTAAGGATATATCCGTGTCTCAGTGAAAGAAAGGAAATCCAGGGAATGGAGTTCAGGCTTAGAATAAGATGAACCCGGCTGCCAACTGCCAGGTCTGAAAATAGATAAGCTTAGAAAGACAGTGGTGATGACACAGATTCCTTAGACTGGGGATTCACCTGAGATGAGCAGACAGCAGGGAAAAACATTAAACACATGTTCAGACACCTGCTGGGAAAACACAAGTCTTCTTGTCATCTTGGCTTTCCTATGTAACAGCTTCCAGTAATGTAGGTTCTATTATGAGACTTTCTGTTCCAGCTACCTGCGGCTAAATATATCAAGCTATTAACTAGGAGATGTGCTCAGATAATGAATGTGCCGCAGGTATGTCTCCTTCCTAAAAGCACAACAGTTTTTACACAACCCATATCTGATGTGGTAAAAACACACCCACGGGCGGCTGCTATGAACAGGAACAGGACAAAAACAAAGGCATCTCAAAACAGTGAAGGCCATGAGAACTCAATATAACATGTACATGATGCCAGATAATCAGTCTGTCTATTTTAGTGTTTAATGCATGTATACACTGTATTTGTGCATCTACACAGGGGAAATAACATTACACTTATAGCCTGAAGGCATTTAGACACCAAGCAGGATTTGTCAGTGTGATGAAAATCAAATGAGCTTCAAAGAGGTTTCGGCTTGTCTATAGGGAGAACTGGAAAACATATCACCCAGAACGATTTGTGTAGTCGACTGCATAACAGCCCTGAACAAGTTCTTCCTCGTAAATGCACAATTGCAGACATTGACTGCTTCATGTGTGACAAGCCAAACAAAGAAGTAAACTTGCACATGTAGTATCACCTGCTGTTACATACCTCATGTGGTTGAAGAGCCATGTCATTAAGAACGCTCTGGAAGAACATTGGGGATGGCTTTCCAATGACTTCAGCCTCTAAATCACAGGCATACTGGAGGGGACAAAACACATGTACAGAAATGATCTCTCCTTAATGAATGTACTAATGCACATTATGCACCTATAGTACTGTACCTCCAGAGCCTTCATGTAAACCCCAACATCTAGTTTCAGACCATCCGTCTCTTTGTAGTACCTCCTATAATGACAAAGGACAAATATTTTGTATAATTATGTAAAGATATTGTATATTTCATGTGGTGCTTATTAATTGGAATAAGCAATATAGTAAGGACTACTGAATATCTGTTTACCCTTGGCCCAGAGTGAACAGCACTGGCTTCTCTAAGCCAATAAGGACCCTGAATGCCTCATTCAGGTTCTGGTAGGAGAACTTTTCAGCTGCGTCTCCAATGACCACGCAGTTCGGGTTGGTCTTGTCAACACTGTCAAACTCAGGGAGAACTCCTGCAGGACGGTAAACACGTGATTCATAATTTAACACTTAAAGGTGTCACAGAATTCCTATTTAATGCTCTTTAGGGTTAGGTCATTTAAAGGATAAGTCTGGTGATATTTATTTATCTATATTTTTAATACTGTCAACAAAGTATCAGTGAGAAATCCAAAACAAACACTGTTGTAATGACACGTTGCATCATTACAACAAACGTGCACTGTAGATTATTATGTGTTAATGTTGTCGTAGTCACATGAATTCTGACAAATGAAAAGCACTACCATCATACACCAGCAGGTGAGGCCGTAAACCCCTTTCCTTGAGGACTGCTACGGCTGCAGGAGCAGGAGAGAAGACCTCAGACACAGAGATGTCAAAGCCCAGTCTTTGGAGCTTGGCTACAAACTTCTCTCTGGTGGCCTGAGTCTCATTGGTGCAGAAGCGCAGCTGCAGGTCAGATGCCTTGAGCCTTTAAAAAGGGGAAAAGAGGTCAGACTGAGGATGGGGCACACAGCTTATGTTAACACAGTGATACTGAGATACTGGGTCTTATCACATAAGTGAAAATATAAAGTAAATGCTTTAATCACACATGCACGAAGACCATTTAGGAGCCTTACAAAGATCTGATAATAGATCAGTTACCAGCATAGTGAATAACCGAGTGCATGCACTTTTCTCCAGAGGCTCACCAGCTAAAAATCAGTCAATCATCAACAGTGTCTGAAACGACTCGCTTATTATTCACTCACTTCTTCACCGCTTCAATGGAACCAGGGATGGCAACTCCGTCGCCCTCGCCGCTGTCATATAAAACGCCACACATGTCCAACACAACACCTTTCAAACTCTTTGCACAGCCTTCCCAGCCCGTGTCAGCCATGACGAAGTGGGGGCCTCAAAAGCGCATGCGCGTACTGTGAGGCCAGGCCAGGCAGAGTACCTTTGTCTCTTTACTCGGGTATTTCCATTTCATTGTTCAAATCTGAAGCTCTGGATCACTATGATGGGAATTTTCTCACGATTTTTAAACGTTTGACAAACCAAACAGTAAATGGATTGATCAAGAAAAATCTATAATGAAAATAACAAGCAAGAGTAAAATGCAGCTTAAACATTAATTCATGAGTGATAATAATAATCATATAGAATTTATTGCCTAGTATATCGTTAGATACACTATATACCATTTCTCATCACTGATTGATTTCACTTTTGATGCTTTAAGTATATTTCTCTGATTTTATACATAAGTAACATTTCATTTGTTTTAGGCTATTTTTACAGCTCTCATGTGCTTTGATTCATATCGTTCATGCTTATTTACATGTACTTATTTAGTATTCACAGTAAGAGAGGGGCACTGATATTCTTTATAGTTTAATACAACACATTCCCGGTAATACAGGACAATAAGGAGTGGCTGACACCTGGTGGTCGTTTAATTATTGACGGCTGTGACTACTGATCGCTGATGATTTGTGGGGGTGGGGCGGGGGGGGGGGTGATTTGAGAACGGTTCACGCAATCCTCGGAAAAACTTGCGACATACGGAGGCGTGTCCTCTGACGCAAAATCCTTCTGACGAATCCGCCACGGCAAGCTCGAGCCACGCAACAGTCTCATAATGCCCGCCGGAAACCTACAGCTTCACAAATATACCGGACCGGACAGGCATCATTCAAGAGGGCTTCCAGCGGGCTTTTAACTTCACTTCACGTCTCCCTGGTACAGTTTGATATCCCTCCGTGTCTCCTGTGCTTCAAACGCCTGCTGCATAATTTTGTGACAACATAGAGCATGTGCTCGTGTTAGCTCGCTAGCTGCTGCTACCTAAATTAGGTGAAGCGCGTGTGTGTGCGCGTGTGGTTAGCATCGGTCCTAAAAAGCTTTTATACCCTTTGGCCGAGAAGAAACTAGCCGGCAAGTGTCATATTTAAGCAAGGGATTGAGAACAAGCCTATGTTGTCATGATATACTATTATATGTACATATATGTACAACATGATTTGATAGAGCTGCTCAGCTTTCAGAGACTCTATCTTCTAACAGACGCTAGTCTTTATTTAGCACCTGGCTGTAATGTTAGTGGGTGTGTATAAAGGCAGCTCCCCACCGACCTATCATGTCTCTAGGTTTAGGTTTAATGATTGACTGTCCACTGTACATGTTGTAATCCAGTTCAGGTGCTGTCTGTTTGCTGTGTGTATTTATTCACGTAGCAAGGTTACTGATTATTCCTAGCCAAGAACTGGATATCTCATATTCACGCTTGTTTTTTTTTTTCCCCACTCATCAAGCCCTTTCTGGCATATTTCAAAGCTGCTGTGCACTTTTCTTGCAATTTTTGTAAACTCAGTTGGCTAAAGTAATATTCACATTCTCGCAACAGCTGATTAAAAAGTAGACATAGTCATCCAGACAGGTTTTCATATAAATACCAAAAGCCCTTGGTTTAAAAAAAAAAAAAAGATTCAGTGCCACAACATAATGAAAGCCGCCTTCTCAGAAATCTAGAAAGCAGAAATGAAATTTTTAACATCAGTCTAGTTTGATTGTGACCAGATACAAAAGTCTGAAACATCACAGTTGAGTTGCCACGCTGCTGTGGTATTATCTTTTGTTAACCCACATCAAGCAAAAGTCTGCTCCTGCTTTGTGTTGAATGTGAAAGAGACGCGTTGCTCAGCAGACCTGTAAAGCCCCGTGTGCTCTGTGGAATCTCTCATAGCAGTGTATTAGTTTATTTTAAGCCTGATATTTGTAGCTGCAGTGAAACTACTGCGACACATTTCTTTGTGTTATGCTTTTGTATGTTGGTAACAGTATCACTGCCAATAATGGGAATAGGTTTAAGTTTGGTTATAATTAAGTCATAACAAATAATAATAAAAAAAAAATGAACTTGGCAATTGCATCAGTATTTAATGTTTTTTTTTTTTTTTTTTTAGTTTTTTTTTTAGATAAAATAGATAAAAAAGATAAAATATTTCAGGGTTAGATTGATAGATGTATTTGACAATTATAAAGCACCCGGACTTGACATACACTTAAAATGAGCAAGGACAAAAACACAGTAAAGCTAACAGCTTACACACATTATGGTTCTCATTAGATTCTCTGTATTGAAAACGTATTAACCACTTATGACAGTTTTGTAAAACATCCTTTGAAACAAAAGAACCCTGCTTTGTCATCATAAATACAGCATTGATGCCAACTGAATTATCTTTTCTTTTGTGCTGTACCATACAGTCATAGCTGCATATAACCATGAAGGGAATGATTCTTCAGCTCAGCCGCAGTCTGGGCCGTGCTGCCCCTGTTCTCCGACGCAGTGTGCACTCTGGAACACGTCCCGCCTCCACCGCCGCCTCCAAACTAAGGGCTGAACGCCCACTCACGTCAGACGAAATCTACGCCCGTGAGGACAAGCATGGAGCACACAACTACCATCCCCTGCCTGTGGCCTTAGAGAGAGGGCAGGGTGAGTTCAGAGTATCATGACCACTCAAATTAATGGTCTAAGTAATGTATGGTTAAAAGATGCCCATTACACATTTTCCTCAGTGTTATGAATCTTCAGCGACACTCTAAGAGCTTGTGTTTTTTTTTTCTTAAGGGATCTATGTATGGGATGTGGAGGGCAGCCGGTATTATGACTTTCTGAGTGCTTACAGTGCAGTAAACCAGGGGCACTGCCACCCTAAGATCATAGCTGCTCTCAGTGCCCAGGCCTCCAAACTCACCCTGACTTCCAGAGCATTCTTCAACAATGTCCTGGGAGCCTACGAGGAGTACATCACAACCATGTTTGGCTATGACAAAGTTTTGCCCATGAATACAGGTAAGGAAAGCATGCGATAGTAGTCATCTTTAAAAGTTTCCATGAGTATATTTGTTGACATTTGTTTTGTTTGTTTTTTTTAAATAAAATAATAAATTAGGTGTTGAAGGTGGTGAGACTGCCTGCAAGCTTGCCCGCAAGTGGGCTTACACTGTAAAGGGGGTTCCCAAAAACAAGGCCAAAATCATTTTTGCAGGTAAGCAGTTCTCCCAACTGATCCAGGATAAGGTGACCATTGGGCCAAAC
This sequence comes from Toxotes lorentzi, assembly GCA_037833715.1. Classification (NCBI taxonomy): domain Eukaryota; kingdom Metazoa; phylum Chordata; class Actinopteri; family Toxotidae; genus Toxotes; species Toxotes lorentzi. The sequence continues at coordinate 12,115,828 of JBBMJY010000014.1, read as the reverse complement.
TCCAAATATTTCACTTTTATCTTACAGGGTTTACTTTTTTTTTGTATTATGCAAAGTTGTAAATTGAGAACAAAATGGTAAACATGCTATCTCATTCACTCTTGTTGATTAGAGGGAAACTTCTGGGGCCGTACCATGGCAGCCATCTCCAGCTCCACTGACCCCAGCAGTTATGAAGGCTTCGGTCCCTACATGCCAGGGTTTGAGATTGTCCCATACAATGACATTCCTGCATTGGAGGTAATTCAATTTTGTTTATATAGCGCCTTCCACAATCAAAATTGTCTCAAAGCGCTTCACAGAGACCCAGAGCCTGACCACAGAGCAAGCACTTAAGGCGACAGTGGCAAGAAAAAACTCCCTTTTAACAGGAAGGAACCTTGATTAGAACCTGGCTCATATGGAGGACCCTCCTGCCGAGGGCCAGGCTGGGTGAAAGGAGGAAGACATAAAACATGATACAAACAGGGTTGGCAATGGACAATGTTAGAGGACCAGCATTTAGATTACAGTTAGTAGATACTGTGTGCTCAGCAGATTACAGTTATGATAGGAAACAGAGCACAGAAGCAAAAAGCTGTCATGATTGGTAATTATTTACTTTACAGTTGGCATAGAGTATTAATCCAAAATGTATCTGAAGCAGAGTAGAACATTAAGCATAGTAATGTATTAAAAATGGATAACTGTAGAGAATAAATGGCAGGTCGGTGGAGGTACAGGTTTTCATTCTGTTGTCCACACACACAGTATCTCGACCATATTTGTTTTCATATTTTGGGGTCGTAGAGAGCTGTAATGGTGGACTGATATGTCTGAGCTGTGTGGGAAAAGTTTCTTCACCATTTCACCCGAGCTATCAAAGTGCCTCGTAAATGCCAAAATTAAAGAGAGACGTTTACGTTTCATTCACTGCACACCAGACCATGGCCTCTTTCATATAACAACATACTTAAAAGTGAACAATACATTTCAAGGCAGCAAAAGTTTCATCATACTTACAGTCTGGCAAGGTGCTTGGTAATCTGCAAAGTCTGCTGCTAAATTGCATTGCATTCACGGTGGTTTTATTTCCTGGCAAGACCAACCTGGAACACAAACAAAAAAATACAAGCTGTTATGGAGGCTGCTGCTTTGGAAATTTTTTTTTCAGTGAATGAAAAGGTTTGCACTTTATCCTGCTGTGTAGTTGAAGATGGATATTATTTTGACAACATTATCATGCTCCTAAATCCAAAAAGGGTGTTTATTTCATAAGATCCTCTAAAACTAGCTGACTTGACACCCTCATTGTTTGTGCAAACATGAGGACCGAATGACTGACTGAAGTTTCATGTCACCACTGATAGGGTTATCTTGGCAACTGCTGCTTTTCTGTGTAAATATAAGAACCTAATGCTTGACTGAAGTAGCTTCAGGGTCATCTTGGACACAGATAAAAATGTCTGACTAGTCTTTGCTTTCCTGCTTTTTTTTTTTTTTTTTTTCCACAGAAAGCCCTTCAAGACCCAAATGCAGCAGCTTTCATGGTGGAGCCCATTCAGGGTGAGGCTGGGGTGGTGGTGCCTGACCATGGGTACCTGACCAAAGTCAGAGAACTTTGCACCAAATACAATGTAAGTCAAGTCGGTTTTATTTATATAGCCCAATATCACAATCGCAAATTTGACATCATCTGTCCTTTGAGACTCAGTTTCGGATATTGGTCTTGGCTTAAATAGTACATATCATAGTCTGTCAGTGTAAAAAAAAGCATTACACACAAACACATCAGCCATCTCTCATAGACTGTCTCCTTTAGTCTGCCAAATTAATTGAGGACAAACCATATTTTTAGCTATTTATATAATTTTTCTTATCTGGTATGAAGAGTATAAAAACATTGCAGATGACCTGTGCTTCTCAAGGACAGAAGGGGTTAGTCAGTTAGTAGAAATGAAGAGAAGCTAATATAAATTGCACCTTAACAGACAGACAGGTCCATTCAACTAATGTTAGTGTGTCATTAACTCTAGTCCTCCATTCTGACAGTTTTTTATAAAGGAGAATATGAGAGCTCAGAGCAGCTGTACAGCTTAACTGTAAATCATTTGTTAAGGTCTTTTATGTGGTAGACATTACATTTTCTTCAACCTTTATTTAGCTATTTTCACAGAGAGCAATGCTCAAATATGATACAAAATCAGTGTATCACTTCCCTAAATTCTGTGTGAAGACTCACATCAGATGTCTTAAGAAATAATCACTTATACTGATTTTAAATTTATGAATCCTAAGGCTGTGGTGATAACAAGTGAAACCAGTATGTTTCAGAGGTTTTGAGATGGTGACTGAAATCCTCTGTGTTTTGTCCAGGTGTTGTGGATTGCTGATGAGGTGCAGACAGGCTTGGCACGTACCGGCCGGCGGCTGGCTGTGGACCACGAGGAAGTCCGTCCAGATATGGTGATTCTGGGCAAAGCTCTTTCTGGAGGAGTTTACCCTGTAAGTATTTTTGCAGTTGTTCAGTCACACTTCATATCACAGTATAGATTTGTTTTGTGAACTTTTGGAGTCCAGTTTTGTTGGACAGGAAAATAGATCACAGTGGTGATGTAACTTACTTTTGTGTTAACTAATCTGTGTCTCAGGTATCTGCTGTGCTGTGTGATGACGAGATAATGCTGACCATCAAGCCTGGGGAACACGGGTCCACATATGGAGGTAACCCTGTGGCCTGTCAGGTTGCTATCGCTGCACTTCAGGTCAGTGTCCAAGTGCCTTTTATTGACTTTTCTCTCGTTTATCTACCATATAACAGCTCATTACTTGTTCTTAATTTGTGTTTTAAACCGATCAAATGGAGAGAATATTAGGTGTAATATGCAGCATACCATAATTTTGAAATAATTTTAAAAGCTTCAAATACAGTATTACATCAGAAGAAATATATGTATGTCACCTAGAATGCTTTTCTTTTTTTTTCTTTTTAAATGTCACTGTTTTTTATTTGCAGGTGCTAGAGGAGGAGAAGCTGGCAGAGAACGCTCAGAGGATGGGAGAGCTGCTGCGGGCTGAGTTGAACAAACTGCCCAAAGACATTGTGACAACAGTCAGAGGAAAAGGCCTCCTCAATGCAGTCGTCATCAAGGAGACCAAAGGTACAGTAATGTAACATCTCTAAAAGAGAAAAACAAATTAAAAGTGATACTGAAAAATGTGATTGAATTATTATTATTATTTTTTTTTTTGGAGTGGATTCTTTCTTCAAGGCAGCTTCACACTTGTCATTTCTAACTACATGTAGGACAAGATTCTTTGTAAGACTTTATTTGCATCTTGCAGTCAGTTAATCAAGACTTATATTAAAACAACTCCCTCCCTCCCACCAGACTACGATGCCTGGAAGGTGTGCTTACGTCTACGTGACAACGGACTGCTGGCAAAGCCCACCCACGGCGACATCATCCGCCTGGCCCCTCCCCTCATCATTAAAGAGCACGAGCTGCAGGAATGTGTCGACATCATCCAGAGAACCATCATGTCCTTCTAAACAACATCAGTTCAACTGTTCAGTAACACACAAACATCCTTCAAACTGATAATCCACATTAGGTGAAGCTGACTCCGATCAACAAGTCATTGTAAACATAATTGGTAGCTTTTATTTTCATGTTTTGTTTTTTTTTTTTTTGAAAGATAGGGGACATTACTGTAGAAATACAGTATGCAGAGACTGCGTATGCATCTATGAGGATGCACTTGAAAGCTTTGTACAGAAATACTGCTGTAATAGAAAAGGGTTCTTTTTAGACTGCCTCAGGAAAGACTGCAACGCAGCCGGACAGCATCAGTGGTCATTTCTTCTTTCTTTCTCAATTCATAGAATTTTGAAAATGGTTCTTTTCAGGTTTTTTTTGCTGGTAACCAGTGATGTAAATAATAAGAGTTGTGTCTTTAATGAAACCTTTTTTAGCAAGGATAAGTGGGTTTAATAAGTAAGAGTGAAGTTACAAAGATTTCGTTCAGTTTCCTCAACTGAGACACGCACTTAAATCTAATTGACTTTTGTGTAGGACTTTTCTGTTACAAATTGACAGCATACAGAAGGAAATGCAACTTGCTGAAGTGAAATCTTGTTTACAGGACTCAGTATACTGTAGTTTAGACCTCTATAGTCCAAACTGCATAGTATTTTGCATAGTATTTTTAATCTCAAGATCAGGGGTTCACACACACATCTTTAAAAAGCCTTAATGTATATCAGAGGTCTCAAACTTGTCAACCAATCAAGAGCACACAGTTTGACCAATCAACTGTCTGAAGACTGAGATCAGTAGATTATAGAGTCACGTCTGGTGTGCTGCTGCTTGGTTGGAACAAAAACCTGCAGCGTCATGGCCCTTTGTGGAACAGGTTTGAGACCTCTGAATATGGAGGTTTCAGATTATAGGTATAGAAAGATTCAGTGAAAACTTTGTAATTGCACTAAAACAGACGATGCTAAAAGTTCAAGGTGTTTTCATTTTCAATACAAATAAGACTACAGAACATATGAAGGCTTTTTATTTTAATTTAAGATACTGATACTTGACTGCTACTGTGGAAGAAATACTTTCTGGAAACTATTCCTTGAATCCTGAATCCTTAAATGCTGAAACAGAACATAACTTTTTAATCAATCATGTTATATAATTGGATATATTTATTTACACAAGGAACTTCCTGTGTATTAAGGATAATGTGTGTTGGGAGGACTCGTGCTGCTAGCTGGTTACAAGTATTTAGTATCTGTACTATGTTTGAACTTTGAGGTGAATGTTTTAACTGTTGTAAAACCATGTAAAGCCTAAATCGCCTTTAAGTTGTTACAAAACCCATTGTTCCTCAAATAAATTACTGCAGACTTAACTATTGTCCTGCCATTTGTATAAATTAATACTTGAAATTCAAGTAGCTGCTGATTCAAATCTGGAGTCAGTCTAATGTAAAAGGAGACTCTAAGGAGCCTGTGAAAGCACAGGTCATCTTCAGTGTCGCGTTGTAACACAGATGTAACACTAGATGGTGCTGTGGCCTCACTGAACTGAAACGAAGGATTTGGGGTAGTCAAATGAAGTAAACACTCACTGAGCAGATGTTAATTGAAAAGCCTGAAGTAACATGAAGAAATGCAAGGATGAGATACTAAAGCTACACTGAAGATACGTTTTAAGACTCATTGGTACCAAGTCAAGGCAAATTACATGTTACAAGCCACAACCTGGATAATCCAGCTTTCAGTCTGTCACAGTCCTGCAGACCAGTAGTACACTGGTTTGACATATTTCACTCTTGTCATACCCAAGAGACAGACTGGATCCATCTATCATTTCTCAGACAACATTATAAACAGCAGCAGTAGCAGAATTAATACTGCAAGTTTGAAACATGATATCAGTTCAAATATTACCAGTGATATATGTATGAGAGAATGTGGACCATTTGACTTATATGTAGACTGGATTAAGAATAAGACAAATAAAAAAAAAAGAAACAAATGATATATTTAGAAAGTTGATGTGAAATAAGGACTTGCTGGCAAACCCTCATTGAATCATTGTGGTGTAACAAACTCAAACCGTGAGATCCACAGAGCCTGACAAGTTCTCATTAGTCAGCAGTAATTAACAAACCACATGGTCTCCCATTTTCTCACTCTGCTTATTTAAAACCAGGACATTTGTTTTGAAAAAGTCAAGCAACAGACAGCAGGCTTCATTTTGAAACCAGTGTACAAGAAGACATATTGCACGCTGTTCGGGATCAATAAAATGCACTCTAATTAGTTTAGTGCTTTGCACTTCTAATGGCGTACTCCTGGCCAACTTCTCTTTGTATTGAGTGCATTTTTGGCACTTTTATTTTTCCAGCGAAGGCTGTTTTTGCATGTTTTCTATGTTAATCTTTAAAACAGCTACAATAGATTTTTTAAAAATAAGAATATTTTAAATGACAATGAGAAAACAATGTGAATGTGAAAGAGGTCACTCAAAACAAACCTACAGACAATTATTACCTGAATCTGCAGCTCCGCTCTGCTTTAAAGTGCTTTATAGTGAGTTTCAGCTCATTGTTTAACTGTACGGCCCACGACTTAACTGTTTTGTTAACTTACTACTCTCATAAGGTCATTTCTGGCTGCAGCAGGTCTACACTACCTGCTCTAAGACAGATTTAGCAATTAGCTGGTGAACACAGTGGAGCATTTAGTAGCTAAAGAGTCAGATATTTCCCTCAGTAGCTGGTAGAGACAAAAAAATAAAGCCTTGATAGAGTGAAAATTGGACTTGAACACCAGGTGGCCAGAAACTCCAAATGAATGATAATTTTGCTCCAGAGATGGTGGATGCAATCATGCAGTAACAAGTTTGCCATATTGACTTTAAAGGAATTTCAGAACTTGTTTCTTCCCTACCCCAAATGGCCAAAAAATCAGTTATTGTGGGTTTAATGAAACTAGTAACTATTGTGAAATAAATGTAGTGAAACAAAAATGTATGATTTTTCCTTAGAAAACTAGACGTATAAAGAAACATATCATGAATATAAATAAATATACTTTCCACCACTGGTTACAAGCTCTAACTTCACAGTTTTATGATCAGTTTTGTTGTTTTATCATTCGCGTTGTCAAAACAGGGCTTGTAGTTCAGGGCGAAAGTGCACACAGCCCACACTGTAGGACAGGTCATTATTTCATATGGAGCAAAGCAGAGAGATGAGCGAGGCCCAGAGTTTGCTTGTGAAATATGAGTGGAATCCAGCCTGGCAGGAGAAATGAGGGTTATCACTGGGTGACACAGAGCAATGTGCTTGTGTCCTGCGCAGACTTTGATCCTACACTCTGAGGAGACCTGCATCCCACTCAGCCTCGGTAGGAAGGCGTACCATATTCCACAAATGAGCTGCAGTTTTGGCAGGGGAGTGACAGGCCACAGGCTCTGTGAGGATCTGGGAACACCGAGGTCCAGGCTTCAGCAGGGCTTTGACAGCCTCAGCCAAACCTAAAGACGCTCCTGTGAAGCTCCTTGATTTTCCCCGCCACACACTCGGTGCCAACAGTCAGCCCGGTCTATTTGAGCATGTGGTGCAAGGCTGGCTTCAAATACTGGTGTGTATTCCACCACAATTCCTCAGACCCAGAAGGTCAAGAGGGGCTCATCCAGGCTGGATAGCTGCTCTCGTTCCCCTCTTTCAGCTCTTTGTTCCTCGTCTCGTCTTTGTGTTTCCTCTTTTTTCTGTCTCTCAGTCTCCCTTTTTTTAAAAATGTGTTATCTCTCCCTGTGTCCCCTCTCTCTTCCTGCCCCTTTGTCTCTCTCTCAGCCAGCCCATTTGTATTCATTCCTTACATAAAAGAGAAATCAGATTGTGGTACTTAGCAAGGATGTATCAAAGTACTGTGCCTGAAATTTAATTCAGGTAAAGTTACAGTTAAGAAGAGGATAAATTATAAAGCTCTGTATCCATTAAATGTGTGGAGAATAAGGTGCCAGCTCGAGAATTATGACTGATGCAGTGCTGGAGTAGGATAAGCTATTAATTTTTTCCTGTACCACCACAGATAAATCAGGGAAAAATGTCGGGCTCGCCTGCCAGTGCTCATATTAACGGGCCTTTTGCATTAAGTTTATGACATCTGAGTGCACTGATAAAATACATGTGCATCTTAAAGGGCAAACGACATATAATCCTCAAAGAGTAATGCGCACTGACCATTTCTCTCTTCCTCCACGTGCCTCTTTCAGTTCACACCAGAGGGGATATATATATATATATTGATCAAGTGCAGCAAGGTCCTCAGAAGGACGCGTTCCTCCCTGCAGACCTGAGGCACACTTGGCAAGTATGACTCTCCGACCAGTCGTTTTAGTTGTCACACTCTTGATTTTTTTCTGAGTTGTAGACACTTCTGCAGTCCTTGTGAATCTTTAAAAAGACAAAAACGACACGGATCTCTACATGCAAATGACACATCACAGGTGCCACACACCAGAAAAAGGGTTACATGACCAACAAATGATAAAATAAATAAATAAATAAATAAATAATAATTCCCCAAAATTACAACAATTTGTAATACCAATGAAACAAAACACAAATCAGCATCAATGAGATTCTGGTATCATTTTGTCGACACATACAAGAACAATGCAATTAAATTATAAATTTTGGTTTTTTTTGGTTGTATTTGGATGGTACAAAAATCTGCCATAGAGCTGAGATTTCAGATGAAAATTCTACTGCAGTTTTACCTGTTTCAGATTTTCTTAAATCAAGCCACTTATCAAACTGTCAAATTTCAGGGTTTCTTCTAAAAACGTTTTTCATAACGACCGATATGAACCTGAGTGTCATCACACCGCAGTGATCATGCAGGGTATTGTATAAATCACAGTGAAGAGTATGTGACGCATTACATTTCTGAGCGCATCTCTGGCCGTTATGGTACTGAATGTAAAATGTCTGGCTGTAACTCTACTATATGCAAGAGGACGATGACTCATCTATCTGTTGTTCATGCGTCTGGACACATCCTCTCTTCACTTTCCATTAGATAACAGACTCGATTACAAATTTGTTTAATTGTATTATCCGCAGCTGGGAACATAGCTGTCCGTGTTTTTGACTGGAAAGGCATAATTAAAGTCAATGGACTACCACTGGTAGAGCTTTGCCTCAGTGTAATGAATGAAGAAAGGTTTACAGAAGAGGTAAGCGACAGTTGAAACCAAGACCCTGGGTGGCGAGAGTCTGTTGTCAAAGTGTGATTCATTCAAATTCATATGAGCCAGCACCATCAGCTTTTCAGAAAATATATAAAGAAAACGAAAGATAACTAACTATAACGAGAGAGATACTTGTAATCAGTGAATGCCGCACCTCAAAATCATCATGACACCTTGACTGCGTTCGTATCCAGGGTGGGTTACAGTAATTTGAAACATCCTGGGTCAAGTGATAGCTGGTTGGTATGCTACTTTACCCCAGACAGAAAGAGCTCAACATCTACTGAATGAATTGGCACAAAATTTGGTACAAACTTTCATGTCCTCCTCAGGATGAATTGTTCTAACTTTAGTGATGCCTTGGATTTTCATTTTGTGTCAGCATGAACAATTTAATGAACATTAAAGTGCCCATTACTTTTGTTTAGTGCTCAAAAAAAAAAAAAAAAGGTGAAAACTAAATAGCTAATCCCAACTTTAAATCTGATGTTTTTATCAGTTTATATCGGCCCCAGGTCGTTCAACCTATTCCTAAAGCGATTGGAGACAAAATGTGACTGGTTTCAGTCAGTTTCCAGTGAAGCTACTGTTCCAGTAGGAAGTACAAGGCTCACATGTGGCAGCCACGACATAAGACCTCAGTAAAATGAACACATGCCACCATAAAATACGCCTTTGGGTGTTTGGAGGATACATAAGCCGCAGACAGCACCAGTCACCATGACTTTGCCTTTTCGTCGCCCTCTTCTCTCTTTAGGTCAACCAAAGTAGGAGTCGGCTAACTCGGCCATAGACAAACTGATGCTCCGTAAGGACTTGGCTTTGCGCTACAGACTCACCACAACAGCTGCAGACAAAGCCTCAGTGTTTACAGAGTTCATGGCTGAGGCTAGGGAAGAGGAGGAGGCAGCAGGAAGGAGGAGGGCGAGGGGGAGAGATGTGGATCTCAGCTTCCAGTACCGTAGGAAAAAAAATGACCGGGGGGAAATGGGACCATAATGGTGCCCACAGGAATTCAAGTCGCAGGCTTAAAAACACGGAGCGGTCATTCTGCACATCCTAGGAGAGGATTCAGACACAGTTTATGAAACAAAGGAGAAACAGGATGACACCTAGGGGAAGGAGAAAAAGAAAAGGGAGGTGGGCAGAGGTGATGGATGAAGTGGCCCTCTACATACGGTGCTTGTTCCTTCAACAGTGGGATGGGATGTACTGTGCTGCGTGAAGCTCAGATTCAGAAGTGGTGAATCAAAAGAAAAATGTGTCTGTGTGTAAGGAAGCAGAGGCAGGACGAGTCTTCCCAGGAAGACTGGCAACCCAAAGTATCACACCTGGGTTGGGCAAGCTGCCACAGAAGCTCTCAGTGTCATAAAGGATAAATCACGGCGCTAAGCTTCTCGGTGGCACTCTCCGTCTGATGCAGCACTACTTCTCTGTGAACAGCAGAGCTTGGCAAACATGAAATGTCACTTTTTAACTTCAGCAGTTTCTGTCAACGTCTTTCACAATGGAAGCCATCAAAGGTACATTAAAGTGGTCCAATGATGCACAGTGTCAGTGTTGTTAATGCCAGCATGGTGCAACACTGTGTAAAGGAGTCTGCCCTTGCCCAAAGGGCGAAAGGGCTCTCCTCTCATCATGAGGGTGAGGTGAACTGAATCAGCACTGTTGTTCCTGCTCAGTGTCTGAGCTAATTAATTACTAATGAGGGATGTCAAATTTCATTTTATAAACCCAGTTATTTAGGTGCAGTGGAAATAATGACTGTGGACCGTCTGGAGTTTCGGTCAGACGGTAAATGAACTGAGGCTGGCTGGTCGTCTATTTCCACAATCACAGGCTTTTTGGTGGATTTCAATCATGAGGTCGACTGTATAGTCAATTGTTTTTGTGTTATTCCTCTATTCTACGGGATCATCATTTCTAACAGGAGTGGACTATTTTCTGCATGTATACCTGCACCAGTTGAATTTTAAATTATTGATGATATTCATCTATCAAATATAGGTGCAATGCTGCTGCGATGTTGGTACCAGGAGAATGTACTTCTCAGAGTTTCCCAGCTGTGTGGGGCATAAAATGACCAGAGACATCTGCAGCAGACAGAAGCACATCCAGAGTGATGCTTTAATTAAAGACTATATGCCATTTTCTTAAAAGCAATCCGTCTTGACACATGGTAGGTAGGAAGGAACACACACTCTGACAAATGATCGCAGGAGCGGTTGACATGCAAATGACAGCTGAGTCTCCTCCGCAGTTTGTCATCACACAACAAAACGTGTGACATTCCTCATACATGTGAGTGAATGTGTGGGACTCCATTTGAAGAGTGTTACCACAGAGGAAGTTGCCACATTTGCCATAGCTGAGCACATTCACATATTTTCTTTTTTATTCTCGGCTCCTTTCCTGTGTTAAAAATCAAATCCCACACAGTGGGACACTGATGAATACAATCACACAGTCAGTCACAAAATTCTGTCATTACAGCTTCTTCCCACTTTGAGTTCTGGCTCATGCACCTCCAGAAATTCAAAGACATTCTGCAGACCTTTGATCCTTAAGTGTCCTCCACAATCCTGCTGATGCTGCACAGTCAGACCTCATGCTATGTTAGCAGCACACTAGCTCTCCATTTATAAAGGAAAATTTAAAGCAGCCCCTTCGTCTACTACTTCTCCATACCACAGTTCCATACCTGGGGGTTATCAGCGCACTGGTTCTGACGGCCCAGCACTAGACCTGGCGACGCTACAGGATGGCAAAACAATATCCCCCTGTCCTTTCAGGAGCCTGGGGAGGGATTACCCACTATGCAGTATGCTGACTCTTCTGGGTTCATAAAAATTTCATTATAATTTCTAGCTTGATTAGAAATTATCCTCTGTGGTGGAATTCACAGTGTCCCAGAATAAGCACCGATTTACTCAAAGGATGACTGGGAGTGAAATTAAAACTGAGGTAAATTAAGAAAGGAATAAAATCTTTTTAGGTGTCTAGGTCACACAAAAATATTTCAAAAGCATTCAAATCACTTTATTTAAATGTGAAGCTGATCTTAACCAAAACTGGAATATAGCTGAAATATAGTGTAATATAGATGCTGTTATTTGCAGACTTTTAAACCCCTTTGCCTCTTAATCAAACTTAGCCTTTCTCTCCAAGACTCCCTTAATGCTCCTCCACTGGAACTGGTTAGAGCATGTCTAGCTTGAAATCACTGACCTTTTTTGTTAACTGCAATTTAATGGGGTGATTAGGTCTATTTCTCTCTATTTTCAAAGTATACATCCATCTTCCTAAAAGTGTTGACATTGCAATAACCCCTCCTTTCAGCAGGCTCCTCACAATGCCCGCTTGCTTACCAGCGAAACACCAAACAAGCACACCCTTGACATTTTCACGCACCACTTTATGAAATCCATAAATTCTGTGTATTTATGATCGGGCTGCCTGTTGCTCATTATGAGAGCCGTGAAAGGTTTGCCTGGCAACACTTTGACCTGCTGACCAGAGGAAAACAAACAGTAGGTTCTAGTTATTCAATGGGTGATGTCACGCCGAGGTACTCGGATTGGTTCTTTCCATGTGCGCTGGCCTTATGTAAGACTCAATGAAAATGTCACTCCGAAAACATAAAACCTTGACAGTACAAAGACAGATCTGTGCCTGTTTGTTTTGAGTAGTACTCCTGAAGGAGACACAGCCAGAAATGATGGTGTTAGGAGACCGTCCCCCTCGGAAGAATGACAGCACCGGCTGTTTGTTCAAACACTTACAGCTCCATGAATCAATAGTTTCTATATTAAAAATTGATTGAATGTAGATGTATAATGTCAATTATCAGTCCCACTAAGCAGAGGCTTTTAGCCTCTTCTAGCTTGATGACTATGTTTGGGTGAACAAAGCGTGTGACTTTTACATGGGAGACCACGGTTTGCATCCTGTCACCTACCAATACTGGTTTATTTTAGGCCCCTGACCTATTTTAAGAGATTAAGATTAAGAGTTACTTTAGTTTCTTGTTTACAGTGATGGGCATGAGGACTTGGTATGCAAGGGGTGGTATGCAAAGTTGGAGGAAAGATGGAAACGAATGTTAGAAGATGGCAATACCAATTGAAAATGTCTCAGTTTCAGTAGAAAAAGTTTGCTATCAAGGCTGTTTTACTCTGGACAGGGGTCTGGAGGGAAATAAGAAAAAGAACCAACAAAGATAGATAGACACACACTGGCTATGGCTGATGTCTGTTTTGTGGTGAGCAGTCTGGCAGTCAAATTTGCCCAAATAAACCAAGGCGAAATTTCACTCTAAAGGCACCTCTGCCAATTCTCAGGGCTCGGCAGCGTAATATGTAATCAGACGTCTAAAAGACCGAATCCTACACTGTTTCAAACTGGCCAGTCACCTCCCCGCATTGTGGCCAGTCACCTTTCTGACACACAGTTCAGTGGTTTGTCTCGGCAGACAGGGAGGCTCTGTAACGTTTCATAATCAAGCTTATCCATCCAAGCGTGGAGAGCAGCTGGACTGAGCTGATATTAGTATGCCCCTGGTGTGGCTTGGTGACAGAAGCTGGAGCTCTCTCTCTCTCTCTGCCTCTCATTGCATGGTGTCAGATGGAGAATTTTATGTGACAGAGGGTGGAATGAAATGTGCTGGCGCTCTCCAGCAACCTCAGATTGGCTTTGTAGCCTTTACTGTTTTGAGATAACTGATGGTCAAAGCGCACATCAGTCAAAGCCGGGTAATACTCGCTCAGACAGCTTGTTTGCAGATGCAAATGTGATCTGATTTGTGGGAAGCCCCAACACAAAATTGGAGCACAGGTTGACATCAAAAGACGGACAGAGATTTCAAATACAAATGTGTGCAGTTAGGATTTTAAATCTCGTCTCTGACAGTGAGTTTAGGAAGGCAGGTGGGCTGCTGGTATGGAGCCTGGCTGTAATCTGACAGACTGTGATAAAATCAGGTTTGGCATTTGGATTGCTGTACCTGGAACAGCTGTCTCTCCCCTCCGCCATAACAGATGTTGCAATTAGTGATAGTGACGACTGCCAACTGCTGACATGGCTTTGTATCACCCACCTATCTCCACTCTGTTTGTACCTTTTTCAGAGGGAATCATTAGCTTATCTCGATACTTCCCTTCCAGCAGAGAACAGCCAATCACAGAGGCAGCTCGGGCTCAGACATGCGTTCTCACCCAGTGAGTGACGGCTTGACGCTAGTCGATTGGAGTCTGTACCACAGTACAGTCAAGTACTGTACTGTAAAACTGACTTATGTAGGATAACAGAACTCCTCAAAGATCCAGGCAGAACAGTATAACCATTGTTCTAAGTCAACAGGCAAGTTATGTTAAACCACAGGTAAGCATTGCAGCAGCTTCTGATTTATGAAACAGATGCAAGGCTCAGTTAGTCTACACACTACAAACAAACTTTAAAAATGAATGACGAGATGCGTATGAGCACAGTAATACACTATAAAGTATCCTGATTCAATAACAGACTCACTTTGTGGTGTCGTTTGCCTCCTACTCGTCTTTTCTTTTCACATTTAATTAAAGCTTCCACTATATTTAATGGTTGTCCACGAATGTTTTGTCTGGAGGATTCAGCAGCAGCTAATAGCCCACTAGGGTGGTAAGAATGATAACGTTTGTTTTCAGATGTGTTTTTATATGTCATTCCGCGGATGTTATATTACAGACTGTAACTTCTACTTTAATGCTTTGAAGAGGTACTGTTGACAATGAAAAAGCAAACGATAACAGTTACACACCTTTCCCAGCCTGACACCAGTGATTTGCGGAAGTGTCAGAGCCTGAGGTAGAAAAGAAAGTACCATCAAAGGAAGACCAATGACCATAACACCTTCCACAAAAATCTTGTTGTTGTCCCAAACGGACTGCGGTTGAATTTGCATATAAATCTACTGCCAGAAACTATCCAGCTAAGAATTTCACAATTGTGAGAGGAATGTGCTTGCTTTTTTTTAATTCAGGACCATACAGTTCAATATGTGTATCAAATTGTATTAGATTAAAAGCTAAGATACAGCACCTCTTATGGTGGAAAGATGTCACATTACAATACTTCTAATACTTTAATGAAACAAAGTCCTGTGGTTTTGTGTCAACACCATGCAGAAACAATGCTAATTAGGATTTAGGGATTAATTCCCACAAAATCTGTTTTGTAAAGGCTTATTTTTCCCCAGCAGCTGTGAACACCTCTCCTCATATACTTACAGATTCACTCACACAATAAAAAAAAAGTTCATTGCTATATTTAAAATTATACAGCGTTTATTTATTTATTCACATAGGCCACTTCACAACATGATGTGCTTTATTGTTATGAATATCATGGTAAATGTGCAGGAAATCTCAGTAGCGTGAATTTAAGAACAAACTTACTATTGTGTGTCACAAAGCTCACTTTCAAGCTGGTACGCCGAATGTGAACACATTCCAAGAGCTGAGGAAAAAAAAAACATTGGCCCTACAGTGGATATCCTTTTTTCCCCCGCCTGTCTTCTTGTCCATCCATTAATAGTGAATTCATTGGTTGCCAAGTCTGGCCCTGAACTCCAGATAGATAACAGGTAATGTTATCCACCTTGACATTTCCCCAGTTAAATGTAATCTCTGGAATTTAAGCTGCATTTCTGCAGACATGCAGACTCCCCAGCAACCTAGTTTTTCCTCCTCTTTTGTATCGATTTAATACAGAGACAAGAGCGGTAAAGCCAGGGATAGAGGAGGGAAACACACCATCACAGAAGCATGCCTCTCTGAAACATGCATTCACCGTGTTAGGCCGGGATTTCTGGTGACAGAACATAAATGGGGCTGCATTTACAGTGGCTTTCCACCTCACCTCTACATGATTTTTTTTTTTCTTGGTGGTTAGGGTTGGTGAGAGAGAAGTTGAATGACAGAGGAAGGACGGGGTCAATGGCTGAGTGAACATCATTGTCTGCTATAATGAGCTGTAGAAATGGACAGACAACAATCACTAGGGCTCTTGTCATTCGTTGCTTTTTTTTTTTTTTTTTTTTTTTAAAGAAACCACATATTGAGTAAGGCATCTGCTCTTGCAAATATTGAGAGTTGTATCAGTCCAAGCAAATGTCAGTATTTTTGCTGTTTTTGCAAGCTGTGAGGCTGATGCTTATCTCTTCTTTTTAATCCAAAATAACACTGGAGTAAAAGAAATACCATTACCAAGAGTACAAAGAACTTGTCAACGTCCTCGGAGGGACGGTAAAAAGGAAGCTGCTGAGCTTGTGTGGGCAGCATTAGTGCAACACCCATCCCTGGTGACAGAGGGGGTGGACTGTGGAGGACCCCAGCTCTTTGTTAGGATGTGAAAGATGGACAATGCCTCTACTGTGTGCTGAGAGCAGGAGCCATGCCACCGCTGGCTCCATAAGACAGCCAAAGCTTGTCACAATTATGCCTTCCTTTTGTTATAGTCCTTCTTTTTCTTCCTCTGCTCCCTCATTGGCTCCTCCAATCCCTTTGCCCTTTTTAAATCTCACCTTTCACAATGGCGATTTCTCGATTTCAATTTCTCACTCGAAAACAAAAACATTTGGGTCTCAAGTTTTCAAGAGCTGGGCTTGTCTCGATTGACGGAACCACTCGAGACTTGACTTGTTTTGAATGTCTTCAGAGCCGACTTGGAATTGTAAGTCTCCACTGACTTGAGACCTGGCTAAGACTTGTCTCAAATGACTTGACGCTTGACTTTAAACTTGCTGTGACAGACCTGAGACTTGACTTGGACTTTCCCCCCAAAAACATTAAAACTAACTCTGGGCCACAGTGTACTCAGGTTGTGTACACCTTGATAGTAGTGGGACTGTGGATGTATTTACAGTACTTCACAGAGTCACAATTCCCTGTAGAGATCTACTGATAACTTGGGCTTGTCTCGAATGATTTGAGACTTAATTTAGACTTCTTCTTACTTCTCACTTTGACTTGCCTCAACAGATTTAAAAACAGCTCTGGGCCACAGCGTATTCAAGCTGTGTGCATCGTGATTGTGGTCCGCCTGTGAATGCATTTACTTCACACACAGCCTCGAATCTCTGAACACATCCGCTAACAAGAGAAAAAACCGGAATCACATGTACAGTGTATAAAACGAGGTGGTCGTGCTTGCGCTTTCAGATGCGCTTGATGTGCTAATGAAAAAAGGATGCATAAAATGCTTAACATAAATGTGGAAGCAGCCAGCTGTGGAATATGGCAGCCATTAAAGTGGAGAGGGTATTTTTTATTGATCAAAGCGTGCTGTGGCTTCGTTTTACTTCAAGAAACTTTTACGAACAACCCATGAGTCTCATATTCAGAACACTATAATATGTGAATAGCACTCCGAAAGAAGTACCGTGGTAAGGAAGATGAGAACTGATATGAGAAAAGCATGAATGTGTAAATCAGTGTGTTTGTATACCATGTTTGTGTGTGTGAGACGCAGTATAATGAAGGCAGTAAGATCAATGACTTGTATATGAATGAGGGGGTTTCATTTATCTTAACACTATTGACCATTGACTGATACAGCTGTGTCACACAAGACATTTACTCAAAGAGAACAACTTTTTCTCTTTTTCTTTTTTCGCTCTGCAATGCTAAAGGAATCCGTGTTGCCTTCCAGATGCCTCAGGACATGAATACTGCATTTACTTCAACCCCAAACACTGACATTATTTATAAAGGCAATCATCATCAGCCTTGAAGTGAACTGCACCGAGCAGCTGACCTCCAACAATCTTCTTTGTGTTTAAAACTGAAGACTCAATTAACACATTACTATTTATTTTTAAATTCATTTCAAAGTGTCAATTTACATAATTGTACCTCTAGCGGTGTTTGATGATCTGCAAGACAGACATTTTCCCATCATCCTCGGCTGTGTTATTATGTCCTGTTGCCGTGCTGCTTCCTCCCTCAGCAGTTTGATGAAGATCTCACCTCTTCCTTCCAGACAGTCTCTGTATCTTCATTGTGTGGTTGATGAAGCTGTCAAAGAGATGGTGTCTGGCCAGAGTGATGAGATGAGACAAGGGCGATGATTTGCCTCAAGTCAGTCTCACCTGCACCAGATGGCAAAGTCAGAATGTTAGTGTGTGTGTGTGTACATCTGTGTGATGGAAACCTCAGGTGCTCACTTTTATCTTAATCCTCACAATTTCTGTGGAGAACAATTACAGTCCCTCAGCCATGGCCAAATCATTTGCTCTCAGTGGCACTTAAATTGCAGTCGGTAAGTCTTTGGATATTCACTTTTTTCGTTGTGTTGGCTCAGGACCCGCGCAGATTGGATTTTGCGTGAAATATTTAAAAATGAGGGTCAAATGTCAGCTATACATTAAAGGTGATTACATACATCACTCAATCTAATAATAATACTAATAATAATACAAAAAAAAGGAAGAGGACTGTGAAAGCATACAAAGAGGAAGGCAAAGAAGAAGATGACGAAAAATAATATCAGGGTATATGCCTGGTGTCAAGAAACTGCAGCACATTACACACAACACTGATAAGTTTACTTTTCAACCGTAAAATGTAGCGCTCAGTCAAAAATCAAGTATCAAAGTAAGTATCAGTTGGACTCTAATTTCAATAAAACAGCATTTTTAGAGGAAGTGATTAACAGATAGAACTTAATCTGTAAGAATCAGATACCACCGCTGGTGTCATTGTTTTAAATCTAATATGCTGGAGTACTGAGCCAAAAACAACGGAAAATGTGTGACTGTCCGCATTCTTACAGACTGAACTGTATGTGTAAAGTAGGTCAGGAGAAATGAGAAGTGGAGCTGGGGAGTATGGTTGGTGTGAAGTGATGAATAGAAGAGAGTTCAGCTCAGTATGAGTCATCATGGGTGGTGAGGTGGTAGGCAAACAACCTTCCTGTGTCAATAATGAAGGAGGGACTCTGTGAAGAGCAGAGCCATCACGAAGCAAACTGGGAATTATCAAGTCATGGCAGCTCACAAATGAAACGGAAAATTTAAATATGCTCTCACCTTTAGAGTGGTGGGAGTGACACTCTTAGAGGTAAAGACGAATTCCAGTTAATTTCCACAACTTTAAAGCAACACACACACAAACAGCACAAAAGCATCTGGCTCAAACCTCCTTATTGACTTCAGGTCGTTAAGGTGCCACACTAGCTTTCACTGGAAATAGCCCACCAGGGTTGAACGCCTTTCCTAATGAGCTTCTGTACCACTGTCAGCACCACAGTACATGTTTGATGGCAGCATAATGCATTATTCTGTTCAAGTGAGAAACAACAAACAATGTAGAGGGAGAAAAAAAAAACAGTCCAGGACACACAATCAGGCCCTGGAAATCCAGAGCATGAATAAAACATTAGATGGGGAACAGGGACGTGTCTCTCCGTGGACTTTTTAGAAACTCTAGCAGGCAGTCGGTGATAATGCACAATGGAAGACTTTATGAACAGTTCATTTTTGCTCTGAAGGTACTCTGCTATACAAGCAGAGTCATGGCTATTGTTACACAAGAGTTTGGAGACTTGACTCTATATATGGAAGACTGAGAGACTTTGTGACTGCGCTGTCTAAGCTTCACAGCCTCCTGTGTATGTTAATATATATGATATTTTTCCTCCATCAGCCTCTTACTGTGAGTGATGGGATTCTAAATGAATCCACTGTTTTCTGCTAAAGTTAGAACAGTTTTGGTTTCTTCACATGGGAGATTTCTATAGTTATGTTTTTGTCTCTGCAGTGAGTGGGGCTCCGTTTTTGCATGCTAAACTCCTAATAAATAATGTCATGTCATTATCTGCCGCTTATCTGGGTCCAGGCCCAGGTCGCGGGGGTGACTGCCACCCAGTCCACAATGCACCAAGTCCTACGGCACCTCCCACAGGTGGTGGGTCCATGGGAAGCGGTGCTGCCCAGAGTGGGGCTCAAACCCATGACCCTGAGAGATTGAGTCTCATGCTCTACCAACTGAGCTAACCGGGCGGTTAATAAATAACACCAAAGGTTTTAATTTTCCAAACTTTAACTTTAATCGTTGCTTATTTAGTCATGAATATTTAATGTTCTAGAGAAATACATCTCAGGGGCTTTAAAATCTGACCTCCCACTTGCCAGTTTCAATCCATAAAACACAAATCTGTGCTGGCATTACTTAATTCATCTCTAACTCTGAATGTCTTTACATTGTTTGTATGTGCATTGTGACTGGATGTGTGGAATTCCAGACTGTGGAATTTCAATAAGCTTCCTCATACAACACAAGCAAAGTCTGATTTTTATGTGCATGAGATGTGTGATTTAATCTCCTCCAGCATAATAAATATCATCCGATGATAGGAATCTGATGATACTGTGGGATGACTGATAGATAACATGATGAAATATGGAAGCCCTTGGGTATTTTTCCTGACCGTCCAGCTCTGTGGAGGTGCCATAAATCTGCAATATTCCAGCCCTGTGGAATCTGTGAGAAGTTTGCTTTTCCATCCAGCTCGCCTGCACCTTGGTGACAGGGCTAGCCAGAGTTTACATCCATGAGGGGCCCCGGGTTTTCATATTACAACATCAGAAATTCCTGCGGGCTTGTTGCACAGGACTCTGACTGTTCACAGCTCCTGCCAAGGTCCTTAGTAACAGACAAGCCTATATTTAGCCATGTTTATGGGCTGTTGGAAAACGCTTAAAATAGTTTGGAGGGAGACACTTCTATAATGCTGCCCCACAGGGGTCCATCAGGCTTGTGAATATCAAAACTGCATAAACACAGCTCTCTTCTATGCCCCCCACCCCTACTCAAAATGAATTCAAGGAATTTCTCCTGGTCCTATCCTTTAGTGAGCATACACAAGTTCCTCTGAGTGACTTTTCTCATCTAAAGGTCTCTTAACGAGTCCATTCCAAGCTTGTTTTAGCTTTAAATCAGCTCATAACATCACCAGACACTGACATTACTGTGTAACATAAACTTTAAAATGTGTTCTAACATTGCTAGCACACACAGAGGTCTTCACCTTCTAACTTTTATTGTCCTTTACCTGCTGGTTAACTCTGCATCCACCATGGTAATGGGCCTAATTTTCTGGCCGCTTCTCTACAGCTGGTGAATGCACTGTAGGTAGTTGCCTGTATATCCTGCCCCAACATCCAATACAAATGTCAATGTCAAGACAGACAGTCTTTTTTTTTTGGGCCATTTTTATGCCTTTATTCGATAGAGACTTTGAGGACGGACAGGAAATGTGGGCAAGCAGTAGCAGAGTGACATGCAGCAAATGGTTCAGCTGGGCCAGGAACTCAGGACTCACTGCACAAGGCATGTACGCCCATGATGTATGTGCCCTAACTACTCGGCTAAGGGGTTGCCCCAACATCAAAGGTTTAATCCCTAGCCAGTTTGAGGCGAGAGGTTCAGAGACACACGCAGAGGAACATCAAAACTCCAGAGGTTCCAGCCTGAAGTGCGCGCACACACACACACACACACACACACACACACACACACACACACACACACACACACACACACACACACAC
>JBBMJY010000014.1:11986266-12094395 GCA_037833715.1 Toxotes lorentzi | reverse complement strand
ACACACACACACACACACACACACACACACACACACACACACACACACACACACACACACACACACACACAGCTCAGTCAGATGTCAATCATCTCTCTACATTCTAGATGAGACTTTGAACCCCTGCACAACCAAAGGCTCAAAGGGAATTATAACATCATGAATCATGAGAGGCACATGGGCTGCACCTTCAACAATATAGGTTTCTGTGGAAATTCTAACACTTGCATTTTCAATAACTTTGACAAAGAACCCTCTAGAGTTTCTTTTAAAACTTGGCCTCAGAATGAAACACAACATGCTATTGTCTCCATCACTTTCCTGGGTGATCCTAAGTATATGTTTACAGCCTGTCCTGAAGCAATCCATCTAATGAAGCATTAAGTGCACTGTTGTGTAAACGAAAACCATACGCAAAAGATGGTGGAACTTCAGAACTTGCAAGTGAGTGAGCGATAAATCTCAGATCAGACCGCAAAGACAATTGCTGTTTAAGCGTGGAAGGAATCAGAAGATTGCTGTAAGCTGAGATAATGATGTGGCATCAGCAGAAATTCCCCCTATTGTAAACACAGGAGCGTATCAACACTGTATTTAGACTGAATTCCATAGTGCCTTTTTGGATTAAGCCATCTCTTTGTTGATATTATGCACAAATCTCGCAGCCAGATTTTCCACTAGCGAACAGATAAATGTAATCAATCCATGCATGTGTAGGCAATTTTCTTGACAATCCACCCCAGTCCACTGATTCACGCCTAAATAGAAAGTCTCTCTCAGTCTAAGCATGACGACCACAACCGCAGAGTAGACCCCGGGCTGCAAAACACCTGCTTCAAACACTCAGCAATAACATTTAACCAGCTGCAAAATCCACAACTAGTGAACATCAAAATTGTTTTTTCCACCTGCAGGATTCACGAGGAAGAGGACATTCAGGCGAGCACAGATTGGGAGCAGAAAGGTGGAATAGTTTTTCGGGATGCAGTGGGCTCTGAGTCTCACAGTGGTCCGGGCTCCGTGACCCTTGTGTGTGATGGTGTGAGGGGACTTTTCAGACAGCGCCTCATATCTAGCCAACTGGAACCACTTCCCAGAGTGTTCCTGGCTTGTTCACTGTGCTATTGACAGTGAAGCCAGAGCCCTGATTGCCTCCCTCCCTCCCTCCACCTCTTTGGACCTGAATAGCTGTTCCTGTGAAGCACCGAGATGCTGATTATGCTGAGCAACACGTGCTGGGAGAGCACCAGTTACCCTGATGTGCCTTTTCATGTTTGCACATTGTTGAGCAGCACAACGGCTGGTGTCCCAGGTGTGCACAACTGCACATGTCTGGAGAGGCAGTGCCACTGACAGCAGAGGTGACTTGTGTGAAGGATGACAAGAAAAGATGGGAGGCACAATCATGACGGACACAGGACACATCATGAGTATGAAAATATGTAGAATAAAACCCAGAGAAATAGGTTTTAGTCAACTGTTGTTTTCCCTTCATTGAGTCAGTGTAATGGTAAAGTGAAAAGCAGCATTAAAACACCTTTATGTATTTTTCCAAATATCCCATAATTCATGAAAAAAAAGGTTTTAGTTATAGATAAATCTCTTAATTATTTTTGATTAATTGATTAAAGCTCAGTGTTTTTGTCCAACCAAGAGTCTAAATTTAATTTTCTGGCAAACCACAGACAGAGAAAAGCAGCAAATCCTAACATCTGAGAAGATCAAACCGGTGAAAGTTTGGCATTCTTTCTAAATCCTTCTAAAGCTGTACTCCATAGATTTAATACTGCACAATATTAAAACTTGGAAACTTGTAAGAGACAAAAAAAAAAAAAACCAAAAAACCTAATCATTTTAAATATTAATACAACTAAGGACAGTATAGCTTGACATATAGTTCCTAGCATGGCTAGGATCCTGCCACCTTATTTTTTACCTCCCTTTCCTTTCTATTGGGGGCTTAAAAATCTGGCCTAAAGAGCAAATTTCATCTTCACACATTAGCATCAAGCCCGCATCACAATTTCCAGCTCAGCTTTCACAAATTGACTGTGGTTTGAAGTGAGTGACTGCAATAAATAGATGACCTGGTGTCAACCCTGCAGCAGCACCCTGACCTTTGCGATCCTCTGTACTGTTAATAGTCTCATTGGCACTGAGCTGAGGCAGCTTCTCAAATTCCCCATAACACCAGAAAAAAAAAAAAAGAAGAGGAAATATGCAAGGAGGAGCAAACTGCACCATTTAAAGTCAGCATTGGTAGGCTGTAATTTGTTGTTCTTGCAGCTGTATGTTAAGCTGCAGGATAACCGCTTTCTATTTTGTGTATTAAATCATTTAGAATCCATTTCAGAAAAACAGCGGACTGTAATGCTTTTTATACAGCTTTATGTAATGAACGCATTAAATTACAAGTAGCTACTGAGTGATGATGTTTACATTAGGATGAAGGAAAAATAGTCTGTCACTCACTTATCCGTGTTAATGTCCTTTAATTCCACAAGATTAGGCTGACTCGCAGTTTGCATTTGTGCAGATACTGAGGTAATCATAGTCTCATTTGGTAGAAACAACAAGGAGAGCACACATACATACAGGACTGTATGTTTGAAACCAGTGAAGCCATCCTGTTTATATTTGATAAATTCTCTGCAGGCAATTCATCTCAAAAAGTGGTTTGTTATTGTCTCCACAGGGCACAGTTTCAATCAAATTGTTCAGGTGTTCAGTAGGTGAAGCAGGTCCACAGTGTCAGTTTTACTTTGGGTTATAAAGCCACTGATTTGTTTCTAGGCCTGTTTGGAAAAATATCGATGTAATTTTCGAGGGTTGCTGGAGGAGCCAGCAGCATAAAACTTTGTGATGCTTCCCACAGGGATCCAGCCCATAATGCCGCTACCTAACCTCCCGGGCTGAGAAACAATCATATGTGTGCCGGAGGTCTCTCTGAGCGTCTGCCTCCAATAATAGCACCAACCTCTTTCTGCTAGAGGCGTGTGAGCGGCGGCCATGTTGGGAGGCCCTTTGTCATCGCCAGTCCCGGCCCAGAAAGGGCTGAAACACTTGAACAGAGCCGCAAGCTCAGGCAGACTTATTATAGATAAAAAAACAACAACAAAAAACACACAAAAATAATACTGAGGCAGAGGATGCACTGATGAATGTACTGGATGGAAGCAACAAAGATAGAACTGAGCAGTAATGTGTCCATTAAAATGCTTCACAAGTGAATAAAACAAAAAATAAAATGTGAATCAGTTTCCATATACGGAGGTTAACATGGAACAAAGGCCCCCATCTGGACCGGTAATACACAACCCTGAGGTCTCTGCTCATTTTATTCCTTATATTTTTGGCTTTCTGTCAAAGCGGTGGGCTGTGACAGTGAGCGGCGGTGTGATATAAATGCTTTGTCTACAGAAGAAGCAGCAGAGCCAGGTACCTCAATGTCAAGGAGTATTTGAAAAATGTTTCCATCAGCTTTTACTGAATTTTCTCTTTTAAGTCTCTTGTCTAAGTTTTCCACCTTAGACAAGCGAAAATATTGTTCTTTCGAATCTCCACCAAGGTTTTGGAAATGTAGCTACAGTCTTCTGCACCGGCCCTTTTAGAACAGAAACGCAGCTAGCTATGTCTTTGTCGTTTACCTTTTGAATACAAACGGAACTTTTTAGTATGATTTGGGCATGAATGCAGTAAGTAAAACATTTCTCACCAGGTTGCCTCTCAGCTCTTTTCAGCCACTCAGCTGAAAAGCTAGGAGTCTTAGCGGCGCTGAAGAGAATCTTCTAGTGTTCATTAAAGGTGAGCAGCAGCAACTGAAGAATGTGAAATAACAACCTGATATCGACTGAGCCTCTCTGCTGCATCAAGAAAAAAAAAACAATGCTATGGGTTAATTTAGGCTACAACATTAATCAAAGAAACTGGTTTGATTAAAGATTTAAGGTTAGGAGTGTGAGGCTGAGAGATGATAGCTTTTTAAGGGTCTGAGATCAGCATTTGTGATTTTTAGCTATAAACAGAATATACAAACACAGGAGATTACCCACAATTAAGGATGCATCCTCATGAATATTCATGAGCGGAGGTTGCAAGTGTAACAGAATCTGGCTCTTTATCAGCTTTATGCAGATTCCTACCTGGGGCTTTTTTGGGGGACTTCAGAAGCCTCTTTTGATCCTCTGTGGTATCTCTTAAGTCAATTTATCTTTCCTCAGACTTTGACAGAGATTCCTGTGGCAGATTATTTAATATAAATCATGTGGCCGCTCTTGTACAATAAACAAACCTGAACCTACTTTTAAGTGCTTGCATGCCGCAGGCCATGGATGAACAGCAGTCACCAGACTCATGTAATTATTTACTCGTTTTAACTTGTGCAGATACATGAGAAATAACAGGTATTGGCAGGAAAAAACAGATCTTTGCCTCCATCTAATCTTGCACCAGCATCCTGTGTGTGTGTGACAGTTTAACCAAGCACGTAACCTCCACACAGTATTACTCAGAACATGATGAGATGCAAAAAAAAAAAAAAAGTCCACATTTCAAACACTCTGCAGATGTTTTCCACCAGCAAGCCGGGCAGAAGGAGACAAACACCCTAACTTATTTCATAAACAAGCAAGTCTGTCAATTCTGCAATTCGTCTCCACCTCAAAGTGCTTCCTTAATCATGTCCAACAACTTTGTTTTTTGAAATGCATAAGCCAGTGCAGTTGCCATTACAGCTGCATAACACAACAGTGACCTTTTCTAGGATGAATGAGAAGGAAACTCTGCTGAGATGTTCTGAGACACTCTGTACCCACTGCTGAAAAAACTTGGCGACCTAAGAGGGCATTGGTGCTGACCAGAAAGCAGTTTCCAGTGGAATGTGGCCTTCACAATTTCCACATTAAAGAAACACGAGAATGTTCAAATCCACATCTTCTTATAGCTGAAATCGAATTGACAAGCACGAGAGCCACTCACAGGTTTGTATGTGGCCCTCTGTGGTTGAAATGTTATTTCCATTAACACACCATAACGGGCCACCGCAGCACAGTTGATCGATCCCGCACTCTGATGTCCCCCATAAGAAGAAAGAGAGCTGTGATGTAGCTATCATATAGTGTGTAATTACTTGCAGTTGCTGCACTAACAGCTATACATACATAAAGTCTCAGTCCCATAAAGGATCTGTCATTTGAAAAATGGATTTCTATCACCACATATTTATGGCCTCTCGTTATCATTTTAAACTTCACTTCTATTTCAGATATATTTTACAGTTGTCTACTCTTTCTTTTAAATAGTTTTTAGTTGTTTTCTCTTAATGTGAAGGACTATCCGCTGCCATTTAAACGAACTTAATTATTACTATTATTATTAAAACATCATAGATGATGGTTACCTGTAGAAATGATTCTGCTTTGACATATGTAGTGATACTTCTTTATCTTTGAGCCTATGTGTTACTGCACCTTTTCTTTTGAAACTGCTCTGTCTGCACCATTTGTCTTTGTCTTTTCTCATTTTAAAGTTGTTGCATCTTGTTTTTGGAGAGGCTGACCTGTGATAATCACTGAGCCTGCACAGTGAAGAAGGCATTAGCTGAATTCTTTTTTTGCTCTGCCTGAGGTGTCAAGAATAAAAATGATCATCAGACACAACACTTTGTGCGTCATGCAGATGATAACAGACCACAGACTGTGACTGGTCTGACATGTCTCTGTGCCAAGTCATGGCAGGAATTCAAGATGTTACTCCTCTGCATTCTGAACAACTGAATACACAGCAAATTAAACATAAAAAAAATCCCTAACTCCTTTTGAGTTTGAACTCTGCTTCCTCTTCAAAATATAGCACATAACTCTTGTAGTCTCTGTAGCATGTAACTGTCTGTGTCTCCACTCATCTTCTGAGACTGCCACTCTGGTTGCAGGTTAATTTACAGTGTCCCCTGTCTACTTGCAAACAAAAGTGAATTATTTCCCAGCAGGAGCAACATGCTTCAGGAGAAGAATCTCCGACAGATCAACCGCTAAGCGTACAGCGGAAATTAAATCCAAACCAGCACTTGGTGATAAACAGCAGAAAACAAGGAGGGGAACAGCGCAGAGGCGGGACAAGTTATAGATGTGGTCTGAGTTTAGAGTGCAATTCATCAGATTTAATATCAGTAATATCAGTCATAGAGTAATCTCCCCGCTTAAAACCACTGAAACACTGTCAAACAGGCTTTAATGTCCATGTATATGTAAACTGAGTCGCTCTTGCATGGAAAATGTGAGGCAGTTGAAGGGAGTTTGAGCCCACTCGGCCTGTGTTGTGGGATACAGGGCTGAGCCCACTTTGAACTTTATGCCCCAGTTTCTCACAGCCGGACACAGCAGGCATCTTCCCACTGTTCCCCCATGAAAGCAGCTCGGACCAGCCATTATCCGCCAATAAAGCCTTTGGCTATGCTGTATGGTGGCCAAAGCCCTGGGGGATGAGATAAGACGTGAGGGCGAATTTGGCTCTCAAAGCTGTAAATCTTTTTTACATGCCCTCCTCCTGGCTCATGTTGGAGACTGTTGCTGTCTGAGCTAATTGGCTGAAAGGACTCGCCCAGCTCACAGCTATGAAAGGAAAATGAGCGTCGGAATCCGACCGGCTTCGCCTGCACATATGGGAGTCTGGGAAATGACAAAGAGTTGAGACAAGGGCAGAGAAATTAAAGAGAAAGTTTAGTAACAGGGGTGTGACATTATACTGTGACATAAAACTGTGTTGATAGGCATTTATGCAGCAGAAAAATGGATCACAACATTAGAGCAACTGTTCAACATTTTAGGAAAAGGGCTTATTCACTTTCTTTCGTGGAATTACAGTGAAACCACTCTCACATCTCAGATCAGAATATGTGTATATAAAGAAGGGCAAATTAAATGGAATGAAAATGGAGACAAGCTTATATATTCTTAGAATATGTAGCTGTCCATCCCAAGAAATGTAAAATCGGTCTGTGCAAAGAAATTATATTTAAGTAATTCATTACTTTTTTTTTTTTTTTAACACAGATACACTTTGTTTTTATTCCAACTTTGTAAGAAATATCATGACAGCATCAAAACCTGAACTTGTACCAAAATCTTAATACCCAGAAATTAAGTTGGAGAGATAATGGCACAAAACATGAATCAAAGCAGGAAGTGTGTAAGACCCCATGTTTTGGAAACAGCAGAGGGGAATAATGACTTTGGACATGTGCCCATGTCTGTTTCAGTCAGAGGACCGTGTGCTGGTGCTGTGAGCGCCACTGCTGCTGCTACAACACCTGAATGAGTGTGAAACAGCAAGCTATCACAATAATGCTCAGGAGAGGCGAGGGGCGTGTGTGTGTGTGCAGATCTGTGTCTGTCTGCAGAGAATGGGGGCATTGATTTGAAGGTTACAGCCAGTTTTGAGTATTCATGAATCTTCCCATTGCTCGCCCTTTCTCGAAATAAGCCAAAACGTCAGACGAGTCTTTTCTGAGGCCTGGTAATGGCCTGTGGCAGGTTCTAAATTGAGCAGTTTTTAATTATCATCCCCTGGGGAGTCACATCTGCCTGAGAGGTCATTGTCTCAGACTTTACTTCAGCTGGGATTTTTCATTTTGACCCAAACAAATGGGAACTAAACAGACGTGATGTCTGAGCATTCATCAATCAAGAAAGAAAAAAAAAACTGCTGACAATCTTAATCGGTTAGACATTTTAAACATTTAAGACAATAATTAACTGATATATTCACTGGGAACTGATTATCTTTGGGTTTTTAACTGTTGGTTGAAAAAGACATCGAAGACATCGCCTCGGACCCTGAGCACATTACTTGGAGGAGTCAAGTCATTACTTGACTCCTCAGTATGGTCAGTCGTGTCCAGCCAGACCAGTATTTTCCATTTTACAGGAGAAAAGGAGCATAATATTTATTTCTGCCAGTTGTTTTTTTTTTGGTGATGAATACGCTGTGTCCACTTTCCATTACCTTGCCCTTTTTTTTTCTTAACTCTTGCCTGATCCTCTCATCCCTCAAGCTCGATGTATTCTTTCAGTTGTGAATGAAAGGGACTCAGTGTTAATGGAGGATGTGAAGTCACCCCCCTGGCACAGGAACACAGGTTGGCACCTGGACAGAGCAGCTGTCTTACTTTCTGTGACTGACAGATTGCAGCTTGGGAACCGGGACAAGCAGCCACTACAGCATCCTGGATACAGGCCATTCGATTAATCTCCTCCACCATCAGCCTCACAGCCATTTTGACTCAGCCGCTGCTCCAATGAAGATTTACTCACCTGTGTCCCACTCCAGGCCAGTGGAGTGGAGCCCAGTTAGACAATATCCAACTTTCCATTTCTATAACAGAGGAGAAACACAGATGCACGTCCAAATCATTTGACAATTCAGATTGAACGCTGATTTATACACAGAGCTGTTTGCCTCTTTAATTTAATAGATCAACATTTGGCAGGCCTCATAACTTAAGTCCAGCAGGATGCATTTCTGCTGTAATTTCATCAACTAATCTGTTGCACAGAAGTGGATTTTGGCTCCTGTATGAATGTGATTGGCTGCATTTTCTCGAATCCTCAACCTCAGGATTCTTTCTTCCATTCTGCTCAGAAACTAAAGTTACAGTGCACATCTGAATGAAGTGATTTCCGTCTGTCAACCTGCTGATCCAAGTCACTTTTCTTTTGTCTTGGCACTGATTCAAATACTAAGTTTGAATGATGAAGTCTGTTTAAGTTTAAGATAAAGTTTAGAGCTAAAACGGGGAATCTGTGAGTTGATAGACTGAAAATCCATTAACAGTATTTTTGAATGGATTATTTGAGAAATTTATCAAGTTCTCTAATGTGAGGGTTTGCTTTTTTCTTTTTCTTTTTTTTTAATCACTGAAAATTGAAGACGTTTGTATTTTGAACTGTTAGTTGGACAAAACAATGAACAATGTGAGGATGTTAACTCCTGATCGTCATGTTTCACCCAGTCTAAATGTTGTTTTTTTTTTTATTAAATCTGTCCATTTATAGTGAAAATAAGCATTAAGTACAACTCTTATATGTTTGAATCAGCTCTTCTCAGCAATCATATTGTGATATATGTATATATGATATATAATAACTGGATATATTCGGTTTTATTTAATAAAAGAAAAGGTGTAAAAGTTGAAGACTAGTGTCCCTGTGTGAATGACCTAAATTTATCCAATTTTATGTGTTGCTGTGTACAATAGGCTCAGAACCTACTCTCACTTTGTCATTTAGAGACATAGTAGCTTCCTGTGTCTCATAAGTACACACCGTAATGGAAATTATCTTCATTCTCAAGTTGAATTTTACATTTCCTTGGGAAATACATGGGCTTTGTGACCTTATGCTCTTTGAAAATCTCTAGTGATCACAGAGCTAAAAAAATCCAGTTTAGGCTCCTCACACAGGCCGTGAGGTGTAATAAAATGGCTGCTGTTAGCCACTCTGCTGGGCTATCTCTGCATGTGTTGGTTCAGGTATCCCACAGTATGTTAACCCATCAGAACCATGTTAATTTCTCCATGTCAAATGTGGAGACAAGGACTCATCATGCAGTTGTAGATTCTACAAGGTCCAAATCTTTTGCATTAAACCAATTATCTGTGTTTGATCTGTGACCGGAAAACCAAAGAGGTCTCGTGGCTGTGAAATCAGCTTTAATCACACTTATTTGCATGGAAATGGATATTGATTGAAGGAAATAGCCACGCGGCTATGGCACTGTTGTGCCACTTAAAACATTTCTCATTTATTCCTTATCCTGTGCTCTCAGTGAACTAAACAATCACAAGATGAAAACGTGATTTTGAAGCTAAAAATGGACGACAAAGTGTGTAGGTCCCCCGAGCATGAATTCCAACAGCAGGATAGGGGTATGCAAAGGTGTGGACATCAAAACCGGATACGCTATCAAACAGTTTCACATGAAGCAGAGGAAATGTGATCCCCCGTGGTGCACACCCTGAAACACTGAGCGCAAGATTTGAAGAGAGCTGAATGAAAAATAACATGTGCCTCCACGCTCTGGCACACAGCAATGTAGTGCGGAATTCACAACCCGAATTCACTTCAAAAGCCTCTATGTGGTCTCCCTCATTTCAAACATAAACATAACAAAAATATACACTTTAAGCTACATCTGTGGTGACTGAACCAGCAGCACAGGGCTGCTGCTGCCTCTCAAACAAGTCAAGAAATGTGCTGAACCACTGGCTGAAAATAGCACAGATATGACTGACAGGTTTTCATTACTCTGTAGTAATTACTTCATCGTAACCCTCTTAGAGTCTGCAGTTTATTTACATGATCGTGCAATTTTAAAGAAATCTCATTAAATCCAAGCAGACGATACATACTTCTGTTTACCTCCAGCCATCTTTCAGTTCATGTCCGTGTTTCGGTTGCTGTTTGAATTCCTTTGTCGGCTCATTAAAATCTTCAATCCCAAACCAATGAGGTTTGTTTCCTCGCATCGGGTATGTTTAAAATTGTTCTCAGGAAAACACGGGGTGCTAGAGGAAGAATTTCTTGCCCACTAAAATAGTGTTTATTTTCCAATTACATGTAAATGTACATATTTCCTGTGAAAGCATATTTCTTTAATGCATCCGGGCAATACGCTGCAAAATTGATATTAGCTATAACATTATTATATATGACACAATATTACCATATGTATATATAAATGAATAACGCGTGACGTTAGCAGAAAATAAATGTATTTGTAACCACGGAAACAGCCAAGGAGCACTGTAAATACAGACGGACCCTTTCAAATAATATGTGAGTGGTGAAAGCCTGGAAAATGTGACATTATCACGGCTAAGTAACACATTCGGTTAACATCGCCCGACACCTCGAGCTCTTGTACTGACTATCTGTCCTATATGTAGTCTGGAAACTCTAATGTGCCCTTTTCTTTCACAGCAAAAACACACAAAGCCTTGAAAGAGAGTGAGTTCAAGGTGGAGACGCTGACGACTGGACTGGTTCTATTCACCGAATTCCTGAAGCCTGGTAAATACATCAGTCTATATGGACACATGAATGAAAGGGCCTCCAGTTTTCTGTGATACATGAACACCACAAAGCCTTTTCAAAACCCTTACTTTAAAGCAAAGAAACACATTCAGGGTGAGGATATTTTTTTGGCCCAATGTTTGTTTTTAGGAAGCTCAAGTTGCAGGGATGTGTATGAGACATTGAAAAAAAGGATACCGTGTCTTAGAACTGTAACTGATGATTACTTTCTTTTGCAAGTAATCTAACAATTACACGTTTTCTTTTATTTATTGTTTATGAAATGTCATACAATTCATATCCCCCCAATGTCATATTGTGTTGCATACCCTTAGGGAACGTGTATATTTCTGTATTTCTGGAAACTGTGGTTGTGCAGTTATTAGAAAATGGGTGTTGACCCTGCCTGGTGTACTGATGTATGGCATCCCGTCCAGCACTGCAGGATTTGACTCTATTGGCTCTCTCCAGAGGCAAGACTACTTCAAGAAAAAAAAAAAAAAAATCCCCCTAAAGAACAACTTTCCCACAAGAAGCAGCTACAAACACAAGAAGGCTCCCATAAATCAAACATATATTTCAAGGAGAAAACTCTTCTGTTTCCCACTCCAAATGACTCTCGGAGCCCAGCTTAGCCGACGCACAACGTGGTTTATTGATTCTATTGAGTATTGCAACAGAAATATTCAGTTTTTCCCATTGTGAAAAATTGAATCTGATGTGAAAAGAGCAGGCTCCAAAGCACAGAGAGGTATGACGAGGACGATGGAGTGTGGCAGCTTCGATCGAAAATCGCTGTTTGCTGTAGTGCTGAGGCAGCACTGTTCTCTGTGGAGTCAGGTACTGATGTCTCCCTCGGACTGATTATAGCAGATTAACACGCGCAGTATAATGTTTTCCCTTTTGATCTGGGCTAAGCACACATCAGCGTTAGTCACCTGAACTTAGAGGAACCCCTGTGCTCTAAGAAAAACATTAACTGATGGTGATAAATTTAGCCTGCTCTGTGTCAGGCCATAGGGGGAGTTGCATTATTTATTTGTATGGTGTTAGTCCATATAAAACCAGACTTGAAAAAATTATGACTTTATTTAAGCTCTCTGTAGTGTAAGGTTTCTTCCACCAGAATTTACTTCTTGTCAGATGGAAACCTCCAAAAGCTGGCTGTGGGGATTTTTTTTTTTTTTTTATTGAGTTAAACTTTTAGGGTTGAGAGAATCGAATAACTCTCCACTTTAAAAACACTTAAAGGTGATATGCTATACTTTTCTTACTTCAAACAAATCACATGAGAAAACCAAAACCGCAATGAACTTGTAGTATTCAGCAAGCCCCCAGGAACAGTGCTGGGCTGTGATGCATTGTTAGCATAGTGGCTACGTGGGGTAACTACAACCTCCGCGCTCATCATGTCATGCAGGCTGGCCAATAAAACATTTTTTCCATCTACAATCATTGGAAAAGGAGCAGCTGTAAAACGAAAAGAGTGTCACAAATGCTGCAAAATGACTCTGTGTTATTTGAATTTGATCAGATTTGTCCAAAACTATCTATTAAATTATTAAATTATTTTATCCCATTCATGTGCACAGGGAGACAAGATCTGCAAACAGACATGAGTATGTAAAAATGGTGGAATGACCCTTTCAGGATACACAAAGAGTGTCTTTTTGCAGAAATGTTAATTCAGTTAACATTTCAGGTCACGTTTGTCTTTTGCTCTCTTTTGCTTGCCTTAACCAAGTGTCGCAAGTGCCTAAATATAACCATAGAAAAACATTAATCGTGTTATAGTTGCTACTAAAGGATACTGTACTGGAAAAATTGATATTGAGGGGAAGTAAAATTCAATGCGTTGATCCATCCTCAGTAGGAATTAATGGGGTTTGGGCTGAGTGCCACAGAGAAGACAGAGAAGTCAAAAAGTACTGAGAGACGAATCAATGCATTGATGCTTGTTTATTTATTTATTTTTTCACGAGATTTATTGGCAGTAAGAGAAATGGAATAACGCCAGCCTTATCCTTTAAATGCTAATTAGGCTTAACATTAAGATATATACTGTTTAAAGACTGTTTTAAGGCTGAAGGCCTTAAGGTTAAGGTTTTGATTTGGTTAAGATGCTATGAACAATTATGGATAAAGTCAACAAAATTAAATATTGATTATTTCTGAGACTACCGTTTCTCATTATCTAACTTTAGACTAATAACAAACCTATTCTATGATATCATTCTTCATATATCTTTGTATATTGGACTTCTTGTAACAGTCTGCATCTTTATTTTTCAAGACAAATCTAGTTAGCATTGATTGTTTAGGCAGAGTGACCATTTTTCAGCAGTATTTTTAAAAGTTATCAGTTAAAGTGAACGGAGCCATTTTCTTTATTTCTGAAATTGCACTGCATGGTTTTTGTTCAGCCCTTATATTGGGGCTGAATAGCTTGTACAAATATCAGTAGGGTCAGACTGTAATCACCGTTCAGCCTTGACACACACAACATGGAATGAAAAAGATGAGTAATGCCCAGGCTGGAAAGAACTGCACGGCAGCAGCTGCCTGAGCTCCCGCGAGTTCAAACCAGACTTAGCAACAAACACATTTGTTCAAACGATAAAATAAAGACATCTCATCCTGTTTTCATCTCATTTCAATGGAAAGAATGAATCATTTAGGCATGAGGTCAGCGTTCACTCTTTCCATAGAAATCCCCAACACGGTTTTATCTGACATCTTTTCCATCTACTCTCACTAACAGGCATGTGGGAAAGCTATTATTTCTAATCTCATTTGACTGTCCTGCTGAGTTCTTTGCTACATTTTAAATTCTTCCCATTAAGCAGAAAACAAAAAAAAGAGCTGACAGCGGTGTGCTGTTCATAAAAATACTCCCAAACAGAGGAGCTGTGGGGGGTCTCGTTCTGCTCACAGACTCTTTGCTGATTTTATTTCTGATGATTTAAATCGGGATGGATACAGTTTCCTCCTGTCAATCCAGGTGAGATGGAAACTAAAATATCACCAATCCTGGGAGGGGTGTTAACCTCACAGACACAATCAGTTTATTACAGGGAATCGGCCTGACGCTACAAAGTAATTTTAGACTTTTCAGGTTTAAAAACTTTTCAATTCATTCATTCATTTTAGCTCCAATTTCAAGAACATATGAAACCTTGGACAACCTAACTTCATAGGCAATTTTGTGGTTCTTTGATCAAATTTGGAGGTTTAAAAATCCAGCACTGTAGTGGAAAACTGCTATACTATGAATCTGATTTGCAGACCACCCATTCTGTGCGATGTGTGATGAAACTGATATGACACTACCAAATGTTTGCACTTTGATCTTTGGCTTGCCGCTTTTGCGAAAGCAATACTGGAACGTATGTGAGGACACGAGCAATTGAACGCCACAGCTGAAATGAATTACCTGAGGTTCTGGTCCAAATGTCTGGTAATTTCGTTCTCTGGAAGTGGCTTAAAGGTGAAAAAACACAAGCACATGCAGACCCACAGATGAACTCACATATTTCCTCCCGTCGCCTCCCTAATGGATGTCGAAACGCGCAAAACAAACTCAAGCATGCAATTTTCTGAGCTCAGAACACACAGAGATAAAACAAACGAGACCAGTGACTTTTTCGAATTTGTTTCCTTTCCAGTAATTTCCACTGGGAAACAGAGACAGAGGCTGAGGCAGGCTGTAGCTGAGAGGCATGTCTGACTGCAGACATGGGGCATGCTGCGGGCTGATAGGGTGACTCATATGCTCTGGATGACCTGATGAAGAGACAGCCAGCCATTACACAACCACTTCATCACAATCATCATCAGTGTTGTTGCCATCAGAAGCAAACTGCCTTACTAGTTGAATAGATTGGCATAATCTGCGAGCGAGATCCACACGAGGCAGCCGCAAAAATTCATATAGTGAGAAGATAAAAATTCCTGAAAATCTATAACCTTCCTCGGGCAAATTGTTTATTGCAATAAATGAAAGCAAATACACCGACAACAATGGATGTTGGAGGCTTTTGAAACTAGCGTGTGGAAAACTGCAACTTAATGAGCGCCATTCAGATTGCTTGTGATGATGATGACGGCTAACTCAGCGACAGCCGTAACAAACCCATGGTGAAACATGATACGAGACAAGAAATTTCCCAGCCACCTCTCGCAGACAGAATTGCGGCCGCATGCGGCTACACCGCTGCCAAGCTTTGATTCGCTGTAGCTGCTGAATCGTCAGGATGAATCATCTCCTGCATCTCGGGTCCACACGCATCTCCCTGTTGGACTTCATCAATTAAGAGTTGGGGATGATGCATCAACAGATAAACACATGCAATCTCAGCAGAAAGTCACATTGTTGGCCTTTACTTTCCCTGGCAATTGCTGTGTATTTTCTTGTATTTCTTTGTCTGGGAAGCAGTGGAATGCGGTGACTTTTACAAACAGGCAAGCAGAGATGAAGAACCAGCTACACCAACAACTGTACCATTATCTGACAATGACACACTCCAGTGACCATGAAGAATCCTGCATTTCCCTGTCTCAAAGGATCCTACACCTTGATTAGCAGAAAGGAAAACATCTCGATATGAAAAGCAGAACAGAATTAGAAGGCTTTGGTATTATGTTATAGTTAACTATAAATATGTAAACTGAATAAATATGAAACAATCATGGTGGTGTTATTTAAAAAAGTCTAGACATACCTGGTTATCTAACAATCGTGACGAGGGCCGTGAGGCAACTTTAGACTGATTTGAGGTGATAAATCACGTCCATGTAATTTGCTTGTTTACTTGCTGCGGGTACCTCATAGCAAAGACTGCTGTAATTTTCTAATGCGCAAGTACAGTTTCCACACACATCTGTGCATTTGTATAATCATTTGTGTAATATCATAACTGAGTCAGGGACAGCTTGACAAGCACACATCTGTGGCTGGCTATACCTAGTCACCCGTCAAAGATCCCAGGATTATCCACAATGTATGTGCGCACATGTCCAAAGAACGCTGAGACAATATAGACATAATGTGGCCATCCATAAATCCTTCTTTGCCTTAATGGTCTGAATAACCAGCCAGCGAGCAGCAGCTGTCTAGCTGTGTTGGCGGCCTCTGTCCCCCTCCCCCGCCATCACCCTCCTTTAACCAAACCCTCAATACTCACTGAGAAAAAAAGCACCAGAGTAATCAAATGACGGGCCAATAGAGGCTTGGGCAATAGAAGGTTTATGGTGTTATTGTATTTACTTCCCACAGAGATCTATATTGCCCCAGAGCAGGAGCTGAAGATGAGATCAGTAAATGCTGAGCCTAAAGGGTCAGTTCACCCAAATTAGAAAAGACATTTTCTGATGTACCTCCTGTTGTGTGAAGTCATGCAGATAGCTTTAGTTGATTTTCCCACTTTTCTGTCTCTGAGACTTCTGTCCTCTCCAAAATACAATGAATGTGAACGAAACCTTTGTGGTGCTCATAGCTTTGAAAAACTACATAAAAAAGAGAGCCTGGATTTACTCTGTTTTTCATATGGTCAACAAATCTCATGAAAAGCCCAAAACCAAAAACGCATTAGTCCATCTCTGAATTCTTTCCGACAGTCTGTCTGGCTCGCCTGGATAAATCCCATGAAAAACAATCATCGGTTGTGTTAATCATTCAGTTAAAACGAAATTCCATCCATCTCCCCTGTATTGTTGGGGTGGAGCCACAAAGCTGAAACTGATATCAATAAAACCTCAACAGATCAAACCAAAGCTGCATGACTGGACTAAATATGCTGCTGTTGTTGTTGTTGTTTTCAATTTTTGAGTGAACTGACCCTTTAATTGTGTTTCTTTCCATTGTATTATATTATCTTGTAGGTAGTTTTCCTGTTTGTACAGAGATTATAGGCTTACAGTTCTTCTCAGGGAGACCCCTGCTTCCTACTCCCCTCACCCTTTGCTCCCCTTCACCCCTCACCCTTTCCACCCCACCAGTCGAGAGAGAGAGACAGAGAGAGAGAGAGGGAGAGAGAGAGAGAGAGAGAGATAGAGAGAGGAAGAGACAGAGAGGCTGACTCCCACCGTTATCATCGGGAGCTTGAGAGGGAAGCAGAAGCTGTCACAGCGCACAGAGTCTGCAACTTGTTCACATGTAACCGCCAGCAGAGGGAAAAATAATAGTAATTACACGGATTTACAAATGCCATTAATCCCGTGACCGCTGACCGGAATGGAAACGTACGTGCCGGCAATGAGAAGTTGTTTGATCCGGGTGGTCGTGTGAGCGCTGCCGGCTCCGAGAAGAAACTCATGGTAGGTTTTATTTTATATAGTGTGATTTCTCCGCGATGGGTTTCCCCTGTGCATTTTTTAAATTTCTGTACATGCATTAATTTCCTTTTTTACATTTTTTTTCCATTTCTCGTTTTTGTTGCGAAATCTGTTCTTTGCCTCACACTGTCCGTTCCGTGTCGTTGAAGTTCATACCCTGGGTTTTCAGCCCGCATGTCTGTGTCTCTGGAGCGAGTGGGTGCAGAAATGGAAAAGTTTTTTTTGGGTGATTTGACTGTGTGTGTGTGTGTGTGTGTGTGTGTGTGTGTGTGTGTGTGTGTGTGTGTGTGTGTGTGTGTGCGCGTCCTGTATAAAAGCGGAGACATCGCCTATATAACGGGCTCCTTTCAGCGGACAGGCTCCCGCTGCCCGTAGAGAATGAATGGGTCACTATGTATTCTAATCTAACTCCAGAGTTGACTCAGTTTTCTTCGGTTTTAAGTGGGAGAAAGAGTCGCTGTTTGCAGAAATAACAGCACGTAGACTTGCAAGTGGTGGGGATATAACCGGCTGATTATTATCAATCAACATCGGAAATACCTAATCACGTTGCCATCAGTTCTATGGGGGATTGCATTTATTATGAACTACACAGAAAAAAGAAGAAAAAGAAGAATTTGGCATTTTCTTTGTGACTGCGCTGGAATATTTGGCTTCCCCATTCATGAGACGCGTTGTTAGGGCTCTTCAACCGTGAGAGCCAAAACAAAAGGATTTCCTGTTGACCAATAGGAGCACGGGAAGCCTCAGGAGGGATGGAGTGGTCCTCTCCTCTCTTTGTCCTACCTGAGACACCAAACAGACCAGAGACTGCTGCGAGGCAATTATGAGACTGACTCTTCTTCTTCTTCTTCCTCTTCTTCTTCTTCCTGGCTGCACACACAGACGCACCTCACAGTTCATATTCACATCATTCAATATGATGAAGACGACTGTGTTGAGGATCTGTGGAGCCATAAAAGCACCTGCTACTTTCTCTTCCCACAGTTCACACCTCCTCCTCCGCCTAAACTAAACTTACAGCAGTGTACAGCTTTCTCACCAGGCTCAGCTGCATACAAGTGCATTGCAACACGTAAACAAATACAGTATGCTGTTGCAATATGGACTTATGTGAGGGCTGATACATGTGCATCGCATCACTTTAACCCCCACACCCCTCTTCACTTTAAAGTTGAATAAGTGAATGTGCAGATTAATACAGGGGATTTTAATAACTGTACTTGAGCTTTCAATTAAGCACACAGTAGCTTCTTGCCAGCACATTAGCCATAAGGGTTTCAAACAGAAAGTGAACTTCATCTGAGAAAAAGCGTGCTGAAAATGCAGAGGTGGTGGGAATTTGTCGAGAGCAGCGGTGCTGAAGGAGTTAATCGACGAGTTGAAATAATGTAAATGTCTGATAAGCCCATATTTCATAATGCACATATAATGTTTACATGGCTAGGCATGTACATGCTGAGCGCCATTAAAGTGTGTAGCTATTTTGCTTCCAAGCAGACACAGCGTGTGGGAAGCTGAGACGTAGGTGTCGTAAATGTGGGGATTCTCTTTCTCACTGCAATATATTATTATGCAGTGAGTGGGAAGGATGATTAGAATGATTTAAATGCCACGACTGGGTGTAGTGTGCCTGGCCTCTCGCATGCTCGCTGTTGTGTTTGAGCTCATTGCATCTCTCCCACCGCAGATTTCTGTGGAGTGGCTGAGGCACTTTGATGAATTACTCTGTCCGAGATAAGTTGAGCTATAATATTTCTGGCTGATTGTGCTTGATTTAGATGCAGCGTTAACTTGGGTCTTTGTAGTGGGTTGATTAAGTGTTCATTTCAAAAGAACTTTAAGTAAATAAACAATGAATCACACTGTCACACACTGTCAAATCTGCATGTGAAGCAGGGCTTTGTGCAACAACTACAACAGCAGCAACAAAAAAAGAGCGGGAAAAAGAAGACAGAACCAGGAATGAATAATATTTATGTCATAACGTTTCGATTACGAAAAAGAAAGATGTTAAGAGTTTTTCAACCAGACTTTGATTACATATAAATGTGATCACAGCAGGAAGAGCAGCTTTTAGGATAAATTTTCCATCATTGGCTTTCATTAGCGATTCCGGTGAGAAAGCCTCTTTCAGTAATAGACCAGCTGTAGACTCTTAATTATTGCAAAACAGACAAAGAGGGAATGTCTTTGTTATTGAAATCTTTGGAGATTCCTCAAGGGAAAGGTATTCAATTTAAATGGCCTTTTTGAGGCCACTTCATCATGAAGAGTGGGGTGAATTTGGCAGCAAACTGTTGCCCTTCTCCGATTCATGGATTTAAGGTCATTAGACAATGACTGTGATAAAACGTATCCTCATGTTTGGGCAAATGTAGAACCACAGACTGGATCAGTGCGAGTTCAAATGAAACAAAGTGTGTTTTTGTTCTCTTCATTTTGGGAGGGAAGCTTCTGGGAATTGGCTGGCATTCTTTTTGAAAATCTTGTTCCCGTGTTGTTACAGGATTGTCTTTGTGTAATTTGCAAAACATGAGTGCAGCTTTAGCAGAGATACTCGGAGTCCCAACGAAGACTTTCATGTGCATTGCTTTGCCATCCCGCATTTAAAGTCACATAGATTTAGCATGCTTTTGTTTATTCATGCAGTTTTAATTTCTAAAAGGAGAATGTCGTCTTTATTACCTTCGATAAATCTTGAGAAACATGCTGATTTGCAACTTGATTTATATTCTGTCAAGGCCCTGGCTGCGTAATGATTCATCAAAATTGATAAACATTGTGTTGCATGACCCGACTTGCTGCCAACTTCCTTTTGCTCCACATTTGCTTAATTTGTCTTTTGTGAGAACACAAGCTTGTCTGGGACATTTTGCACCAGACAGGGCAACTGACTGTCCCAGAACCTCAGTGTCTCACCCTCAAAAAAAAAACAACCTCTGACCAGTCCTTCAGATACCCTGAGTTCCTTCGTTTTCCCAGCGACTCACACATTCAGGCCCTGCTCTGATAACTCTGACACCTTTTTTTCCCCTTTCTTTGGGATACATCTCCTTTTTCAGCCTGAGAGCCTGAAGCAGCACTCTGTATTTCTCAAATGAAGCATTTGACCTCTCTTTTATTTTAGTCACTGCTGCAGAAGCTCCGTGTCAAGTGTGCATTGGGGGCCGCTGTGTGCAGCTCGACCGGGCTCCTCTGGGGCACAGAGCACACAGACTGTCCATATGGACCTTTAACCTATATGGATGCAGGCAACATTAACACACACATACACACACAAGGTCAGCTGACTGATTCAAAAATGATGTCCTCTTTTCAAGATTTTGTGGCTACACTCAGAACTGGCCTTTCCTTCTTTTTACCCAACACGTTGGAGCTAAAACAAAAAACACTGCTTCACCATAGTGGATACATACATCTCTCATCAGTATGCAGATAGTGTGTTTGCAAAGCCATAAACAAACCAACCTGTCAGATGCTGTTTTGTTCTGCGTCTATTTAAAAATTGAAGTCTTAGCTATTCAGCAGCCTATCAAAAGATGTCAGCCCTTAAAGACACCAACTTTAGATTCACGCCTGTCATCAGTAACCCTTTGTTGCATAAATATTTCATAGACAGACTGCAGTTTCAGTGAACTTACATCTAAATGACAGCAGACTCCAGTTTTAGTCTGAATGATCTGTACAGAAGACAGCATCCGGCTGCGCTCAAGTGTAGGAGGTGGACTTTGAAAACAGCGATGCATGCAGAGGCCCAGTGATGGATTGATCCTCCAATGAAGTTATGTTATGTATTCCTGATGAGAGCAGTGGATCAACGGGCAAGATTTATGTGGCTGTGGAGGAGTAACCACTCCAGAAGAATCTGTCTGTCTGAAGCAGGGGTCTGAGGCTGCCTGTCATTGGGATTGATAAGCTTCTATTGATTAAGCGAACATGCTGACAGACATGAATCTGCTTTATCTCACGAATGACTTGCATGCTTTTGTCTCCAATGTTATTAGCTCTAGTAAACAGAGGGAAGATTCATTTTAACAGCATGCCGACATTTATAAATCCCTTTAGAAAAAAAAACCCAATGCACACAAGGACCTGCATGTAAATTCAAACTACACATGCACAGGGAAAATAGCACCTTTTCATACAGTATATAAGAAGTAATAAGTGCAATGCATGATGTGAGAGCACAACATGAAAACAATAGTTCACACATGGAAACCAACATGTTTTAAAACAACATGAGTTTTCTTGCATGTTTGACTTGTGATTTGCATTTCTCTAGGACACTTTTCTCCAATAACATGACCCTGTGTGTGTAATGTGGACATCACGCAGGGACTCTGAGTTGCTGAGTAAGAAGGTAAATCTGGCATCCCAGAGTTGATGTGAGCCACTGCCAAGCTGGGGGTCATTGCTTGTATTAATGATGCATGGGAAATCTAAACTGGCTTTTATTCCCCTCACCATCTGTACCCAGTTGTGCCATATAGATGGAGTCGGGCAAACGAGAACAGCCTCCTCAAGCAGCTACTAGTTTGATTTATGGGACTGAAACCCTAACCCTTTTGTGTGGAGAATATTACTTATGCAGAGAAAATTGTATGTTTACAATTATGTAAATATCTCTATTTAATAAACACATTTCCTGATCTTACCCCTTCATTATTAACATCAAAACTCAGTGAAGTGATATATAGTTAAGGCTTATTATACATTCATTCTTCTCAAAATACCATTATCTCCATGTCCATTGCACATTAACTTCAATAAATCTGCTTAGAATAAATATAGAAAGAAAAACACTTGGTATAACTCCTTTCTTCAGTATCAAAGTAATGCAGTGATAGTTGACTGTACATCCATGGGTACGGTACAACGAGGAGCTGCTAACAGTTAATTCTGCATACTTTTAACACTGCCAATTTGCCAAAATGCAATTAACTGTCTCAAATTTGTCTGAAGGGTGCCCACAGTGTCTCACTACTACAAGAAAATTCCTTCAGGGCTGAGGGTTGGGCTAGTTGGTATAGATGGTTGCTCGAACAAATTGCAATTTGCATCCCTACAAACAATGTTTCCTTCAACCATGACCATAACCATAACCTAGTAGTTTAGTTGGTTAGAAAATGCTGATATGGCATGGATTTGTAATGATAATTTTGGAAGGTACTGGCAACTGATATAGGGGAGCCCTACTTATAATCTAATGTGGTGCTAAAGTAAAGGCAGGCAAAAGTATTTGGTTATCATTACTGGAAAATATTCATGATTCTGCTTTTACACGCATGACTTTTAAAATCTATATTTACTCCACCACTGGGACATGGATGCTTTCATGTGTTGCCACGGAATGCCTTAGTTAAGGCTTATTTTTTTAGGTTAGGTTAGCAGAAAGACCCAGTATTAGTGGTTAAGTGTGTGTGTGTGTGTGTGTGTGTGTGTGTGTGTGTGTGTGTGTGTGTGACTCCAGTATCTGTCTTCCAGATGTCACTCTAATGGGCCTCAGCACAAACCTATGGGGACCTCAACAATGTACAGCAGCCCAAAGAGATGTGTTCATTTCCCAGTAACCTCTGACTCCTTCTATTCCTTTTAAATGAGGAACTGTGAAAGCTTTTAATGCCACGGCCATTTTTCTGTGTTTTTGTTTTGAATGACGTACAAACCATTGACATTGTTCTCGACAATTTCACACAGCCGACCACTTTGCTGTCTCATCACTGAACCGCAGACACAGAAGTTCAATTTCTGTTTGCGCGGTCTTCCATGTAATGTA
This sequence comes from Toxotes lorentzi, assembly GCA_037833715.1. NCBI lineage: Eukaryota > Metazoa > Chordata > Actinopteri > Toxotidae > Toxotes > Toxotes lorentzi. The sequence goes on along the minus strand of JBBMJY010000014.1, from coordinate 12,071,214 downwards.
ACTGAACACGTGGTTAAAGCTGAGGTCTTAAGTTTGAGCAGCAGCCGCCCTGAGGCTCGTTTAACCCTAAAAAGAGATTTAGTAAACAAAAAACTTGCATGCACTTGCCACCTAGCCGTTCGTCTGTCTGAGTTCAAAGGTCAGCATCGAGTTCCGTTTACCACACAGCCTCGAAATGTCCAGCAGACACGCCAGACGCACCTGCAGGACTGTTTACATTTTTCAGGCCTTTTGGCAGTGAAGAGACACACTTCAACCTGGCCCAGGTCACAAGGAATTTGTACAAATGTTATTTTCCATGGCTGCGGCTATCATTTTGTGGGATTATCCCTGCCAAGTTAATTTTGGGCTGGAGTTTTATATCTGTACAGACAGCTGCTGCCAATATGAACCTTTTGGTGAACCGGAGGAATTTGTACATGCAACAAGATGGATGTGCTGTTGTAGTAAGAACACTTCTCGCCTCCCTCCATTTATCAGTATGCAGCCAAGATGGTAGAATTGTGATTAAACCGTTTTTTTTTTGGTGCAGTCTACTGAGCATACCGAACAGGGTAGATGTATTATTGTGATTTATGCTAAACCTGACACTCAAATGACAGAGTAAGTGATCCTCTCGATGAGTAAGGTGGAACATATGGTCAACCTTAAAAAAAACCTCACTATGCTATGCAATTAGTCCTCCTGTATTAAAAGAAGACCTCTTTATTACCTTTAATTTGGAGAATTAACCTGCCTGCCTGCCTGCCTGGAGAAAATGTCCAGGCCTTCATTATTGTGAAGTCACATGCATAATGTAGCAGGGAGAAGATAAAGCATAGCATCTTATAATTTGAAAATCCACGGGCCACGTTAATATTATGGATCCGCTGGGATGCCCTCGAGTAGCCTCCCTAAAACTGTCTGCATCAGGCCCGCTCCCGTGAGGCGCAGCAGTAAGCCAACCGATTCAGTAATAGCCCACGATTTGTTAATTCACACGTTTTCTTGGCAGTCATAGGCCAAAACTCAATCCGTGCACATATCCCTATCTGGCAGGAGGCTCAGCGCAGTTAGAGATAAAGCTCTGACTGTTAACTAGGTGTGAAACGCTACTGCACAGGATTACTACACGTCTCCTGGAGAACCTTACGAAAGTGGGGAATTAGAGGGAAAACAGGAAGCTGTTCTGAAAACATCACAGCCTGTGGTGCCGCCCCTCATCATCACACATACCGAAGTCACAGATGGGAAAGCGTAGTCTTGATAATTTGGCTGACTTTTTTTCAGTTTACCGAGTGGAGATGGTGCCGTGCTGGGCGCCAGCAGTATGTAAGTTGTATCAGAAAAGAACATTTCTCCGACTGTACCAAGTTACTCTGGGAATCCTCACAACTGCAGGATTTGAGTTTGTTTTTTTGTTTTTTTTTTGGTGGATACTCAAGGTTTCCTCCAGCTTTAGTCACAGTCTGATAAGTAAACAAGTTTATTTGATGTAGGCTGAGAAAAAACAGAGGAACAGCCCAGCTGTGAAGAAAGTTCCTCTCAAGCCTCATTTGATTTAACAAATGAGCTCCTCTTAGTTTCCTTACTTGGCCGTCCAGTCCTCAGGGACTCAGCTTATATGAGTCCAGGGTACCATCACCATCTTCATCTGTCTGCAGGGCAACGACTGGAGGTTATAAAATATATGTGTCTGCTGAGAACAATGAATTACAAGCAACACGACACATCCCATGTGTCCCTTTCATTCTGCAATGATAAATTAAACACCAATAACACCTCTACACATCACAATTCATCACGCAGCTTTTGTGTTAACCTAAGTTAAGGAATAGTGATATGTAGTACAGAATTGTACATAATCACACAGTTGGCTGCTTACAAGCCGAAAAGTGTTTGCCACTTAGGCTTAAGTGTGAAAGATGTAAAATAATTAAGTTATGATTTAATTAAATCCCCCAAGCTGGAGCCACTGAATAATCAGTCACAACGGAGTATAATTTCACTGCTTTCAGGTGAAAAAGTTCCAACTAACCTTCTAACAACTCATCCAATAATTCTTTAGATGTTTCAGTCTGGACCAAAGTGGTGGGCTGACAGAGCGACACTGCCGTCCCTAGAGCTAAGCTGCCAGCGCGGCTAAAAATGACTTGAATGATTAATTGGTAATCAAAAATAGCTGATTATTTTTCTGTCCAACAAACTGATTGTCTCAGCTCTAGTCGCAAGCCAAAAAAGTAGGGAACCACTGTCTGATGATCTTTGCTAAACAGTGATTTTATCACCCAAGTGGTGCCCAGTGTTTGTTGCATGTTTCTGGACACAATGGGAACAGCATTATAGTCCCATTGAGTGTTTCCCAAACTATGTACTGTATTTATATGTTGCACAGATGTGTCATAAAGTCAGATTTTAGTAGCGGTTTACCAACGCGAAGCGCAGTGTGATTCCGGAGAAGAACAGTGTTTACATGTGTCTTACAAATGTCAAAGGCATCAATGGGCGACAACATGTGGATGGAAAAATACCCTGCGACAGCAAAAGAGTTTTATATGTAAATATAGTCTTACAAGTCCACAACATTTTTTCTTATTTTTTTATACAAGTGTTATGGTTTTCCCCTAACTGGAAACAGTTAGCATTCCCATTGGATTAATTACCAAGTGCTTTCCCCCCAGGTCTGTCTGCTTCTTGTCAAAAAGGAAGATTAACAGTAGATTGAACTTTGGTCCACATGTAGAGAAAAGCCGCCTGTCCGGTCTAGTAAAGAGAGCGAGGAGGTGAGCAGGTGTTGGTCTTGAACAAATGGAAAGGTGGTTGTCTGAAGGAAGAGGTCAGATTAGGTAGAGGGACAACTTCTAGCATCTGCAGTTGTTTTCAGTGTTGTCTCCAATGTGTATCTCTCTATTCTTATCATTATACCATAAAAGTATTCATTTAAAGTTGACACTTTCCCTTTTTAGTGTCAGTGTTTGCGGGAAGCCTTGTTTTTATCCACCTTCCAGAAAAAAACAAATATGTTGCTGCATTGCTAGGGGTGCTTGATATAAATGTTACAGGCTGCAATTGCCACCCACATTACTGGCGATTTACGACAGAAGAGATGGACCTCAAGGGAATGAGAAACCAATTGGCATTTCTCTCACAAATTCCAAAAACATCCAGTCCTCCTACACAGCACAGGGCGTCCATGAATCCAAGTGCTATTTTATGATTTCTAGTCCACTTTGCAGTTTCCTCTGTCAGTCAGCTTTCTGAAACTCTGTCTCTGCTATGTCTTTCATTTCAACCTACATCCCAAACTCTATCAGCAAGGCCGATTAATATTTCACAAACAAAGAATATGAATCAACATCAAGAGACAGCAACATCTGACTGCTGACACAAAACACTAGACAAAAGATAAGACGGAGAAACTGAACTCAAGTGACGGGAAGATCACTGTTATAATGATCTTATGCCAAAAAATAAAACTGTACAAACAGGAACAGCAAGAAAAACATGGACATGCACAGGAATTCTGTCTCCAGAATGATTTGAATTCATCGGGGTATACATTTCCTAAAGTTAGATAATAAGTTACAGGCACATCACATTTAGGTTCATCCTGTTAAATTATTCATTGGAAGCTAATGTGCGAACACAGCAGTGTTTTGCATATGCACCTCAAATTTGAAGAACTGTTTCATTCACAAGAAATCTCTGATTTTTTTTATTGTGTTAAAGATGCAGCTCTCAAATGAAATTGCCGTCGTTTTTTCATAATTTGAGGTGAAGTAGGTTTCCATCCAAGAGAAGATAAATGACCTTTCACCTTTTCTCATACTTCCCAATTATAATTTTTAGTCTCAATTTAGCATCATTGTATGTGTTCTCTGTAGAGACCAGAACACCCCACACTCTTCTCAACATATCCATTTTCTCCAATCAATAATTTAAATAGCAGCCATTGTTTTTCTGCTCTTTTTAATGACAGTATCATAGGCACTTATCCACCTCCGAAGGAGCCGTGGGTGTGGGAGGCTGCCAGGGAAATTAAAATAATGAATAAAAGATAAGACTGAAGAAGGTGCTGAACTGGGACTCCGCTGAGATCCCAGCTGAGCAGCAGTTATGAATCCAGGGCAGGGGCCACGTTTCTTGCCACCCTCCTCTGCAGTGCGAGTGTCTGAGGACTGTGTTGATAATTTGACCCAGCGGCTCCTCGGTCGGGTCACGGTCAGGTCTTGGTCTCTCTGGTCTCCCGGGGAGGGGGGAGGGGGGCGCTGCTGCCTGACTTCCTGGAGATTAGATTCTGATCTCTGGGTCAACAGTGTGTGTGATCTGGGGGAATGTGAAGGATGCCTTCTCCCTGGGTAAAATGATCCATGAATCCACTCTGAGTCACAGTGAATACTGATCTTCTCTTTCTTGCTTGTGTTACATGGTTGTGATTTACATGATCGGACTGGGCTGCAGCCCCTGGGCGGGGGGAGGGGGGGGGGTGAGGGGTGGGGTGGGGGCTCGCTCTATCATCAGTGGGCTTTGTGGTACATTGTGGAGGACACAAGGCAATCCTATTTCCAGATGTTTCTCTCAAGCTATTGTAAGGATTAACTTCATGCTTCAGTAGCTTGCCTCGGTTCTCGCTTCATTTCCTCCCACCAGTGATGATTTTTCTAATTGATTTAATTTATTTAAATAGATACTCCATAGTTAAGGCTTATAATTTTCACTTTTATCATGTAGATATTATCCGTATTTATGCTGATAATTAAAAAAAAGCCAATAATACAAAACCTGGGTGAAAATCATGTTGTAACACACCAGCACAAAACACCAGTTTGTTTACATGAGATGCATAATCAGCAGCTTATTTGAAATTTCTCATCATTTTTCTATTTATTTTCTATTACTTGAAGCATTTTTTGAGATCACAGGTAATCACAGGAGGACATTTAGTTTAAATTACAGAAATCAAAATTTTCAGGAACAGGAAACAGTTTCAGGGTGTCAGGGAAACATGACATCCAGTTATAATCTTTACAATTTTATAAAATCAAACTCCATTATTTTGATACTGTTTATGGTTGGCTTCAAATGTTTATGCTCAGTAACTGCCTCATATATATATATTTTTTTTTATTGGTAGCGGCAGAGTCTGCCATTCTCACGATGGATTCAGATTACCCTCACATGCACAAGGGATTTACAGGGATAAGATACATGTACGTCAAGTGCACTGATAACCTCACTTTTTACTATTCATCTCTGTATTAAGTTACTTCTAATCCAAACTGAACGCTGCCAACTGCCGCTGCTTCACATTAAAAGCATTCAACTGGCAAAACATGGAGTGTCTCATTTTCTGCACTTGTTCATGAGCGGGTAATTTTTCATTTTTTGAAGGGAGTAAATAGAACAAGAGGGGACCAGCCATAGCGAGCACGCACCATTACAACTCCTCAGCAAGGTAACCAGCTCCATTCAATGTGCTCTGCTGTTTGTAGAAAACTACTCGAGGCGTGTGCAGCGTGAAATAAGATAGCTGTATTTTTGACTGAGTTCCTCAGTAAAACAGTGTGAGTTTGTCTAACAACCTCTGCTCCTCTGTTGTGTTTCTGACAAAAGCAGCTGCTTATAAAGCATCTGCTGTACTATCAAACCTCACTCCCTGTTACCATGGTAACCACAGGTGTCAGCAAATACACCTGCACTGAAAAGATTACAACTTTTTTTTAATCCCACTTAAAAACAGTCTGCTCTTGGTAATTTTTGCTGGAAATATAATTCTTATCCACAGTCTATGGAGAGAACTCTTGCCCTTGTGAGATGCCGTGGCAAAATTAAAACAGCTTTGATACAGGAGGAGGCAGTGTCAGTGTCATCAGCAGCTATATATCACCAGCCCCTTTCAACCAATCATGAGGATTCTTCAATGTCACATGTCAGACTGAGTCGCACGGCTGTATCACCCTTGCCGTGGCCACATGCTGAACTTTAATTATTGCGAGTGGCCTGGTGGAAAAACATTTTTCTCCAGCTGACACAGCGATGACACCCCCTTTTGTTCTTCCTTCTGACTGCTTCTGTCACGCTCCTGCCCCGACAGTACTTCCTGTGTTGTTGCTGGACTTCAACCTCAATCCACATCCCGTTTCTCGCAGATGTTAAGAGGTCAGGGTAGTGAGGATGAGCAGATGGTTTCTCAGAAGTGAACATACAGAGAATGAACGCCTACAGCCACTCAGCCAGTATTGGCTTTTACAGTCAACTCCGCAGTCATTTGTGTAGAAAAAGCCATAACAGTAAAACGGCCTGAGTCTGCAGGCATTACTGACATTCTGCTTACAGTCTGAACTAAGTCATTAGCCGTTTGCTCTATTCTTCATGTCTTTGCTTGTTTGCTTTGGAGGATCCATAAGTGGTCCTAAAGGGGAAATGGCTTGATAATGCTTTGTGGACGAGCTCGTTCCTGAATCACAAACGGTTTCTTCAGTATGACAGTGGATGGCTGAAATCAGTTTGAGAGAGTAGGTCGAGAGTACTCCTGGGCAGCTGCACACAGGGACTCTGTGGACAGAATGTGCTGTTCTATTCTCAAGGTCTCCCAAGTCTCTTTATCACAGTAGTTTCAGTCCACTCCGCCATTTAATGCTCATGTCTTATATTCCCCCACTCCTTGAATGAAGCAAACGCACCTAGCTTGCTTGCTTGCTTGTCTTTTCCCCAGCGAGCTAGCAGCAGACTGTTGTCTATGCTGTGCACCTTCCACTTGTGCTAATCTGTTGTTTTACTACTGTCACAGATAACACAGAGTCCGCAGATAAACTCCATGTTTCTGGCTGTGCATGGAAGCAACATCACCATATTACTTTACACACCTGCACAATGAATCAAGCATAATCACTTGTTTACATTGTGTTCTCTTGTTTATCAGTCAGCCTTACATAAGCCACTCTGTGCCTCATGCTGTCAGTAGTGTTATATTGGATACTGTGCATCCAGAGAATATGAATATGCTTACTCTTTGTCTAATGATGCCTTGATTTTCTCCTTCATCATTCACATGTCTCTGGTTTATGTCTTGATTATAAATTGGCTATCCAGTGATGTATTTTTCCATGAGGATTTAACTATTTTTCATTGACTTTTCGTGGTAATATGGATTGGGCTTGCTTGAGCTTATCGACTTGCTTCATATAGCATTCCACTGTGTCCCAGTCTCCAAGTCTCCAGTCCTAATCTGCCCTTTTGCACCTGCAGATGGATGAAGTTTATGCTGTCGTGCAGTGTAAACAGCACTGAATAATAAAAGACGCTCTGGCATTTAGGAAGACATCCTTCCTCTGGTTCTCTGAGGACAGACACATATACCGAGGCAAATTGCCTTACAGATTGTCTTCAAGAGATTCCTGCACTATTTTTTTCAAAGAGAAATCAAGCGGGAAACTTTTGACTCCCACTGTAAATGGGTTATTGTTATGCCCAGTAGAAATAAAAAGGCCTTTTAATCTTTGAAGATGAAGACAACAACACAGGGAGGTCTGTGAGGAGAACCACGATATTTTAACTGTTTTCTGTGATAAGGAGCAGTGAGTTCTCTGTGGCCTGACAGAGAGAGAGAGCTGGCTCTGTTGCTTTGAACCAAAACAAGGGGCATTTCAGGGGCCCATCAGCAGGCCATGCAATTAATTTCCTCCATTTGATAAACCAGAGAGCTGAGAAAGTAGGACATTGTGCTCTCTACTGCACAGACTCGTTTTCCAGCCAGGTATAACGATCATTCACCGCTGTCGTTTGAGGAATGAATGATTCAAGGGTTGTGGAGTCTTTTTGTCATTCCTATTGTGTAAGAGCATTTATTATGGAATATGGCCCCAGTTCAAGGACAGTATAGGAAAAACAGAATAATTTTTCTGCCTTGCAAGTAAGGCCTTGTCTGTTTGTGTCACCACTGGGTCTTCACAATCAATGCCAAAGAAAGCAAATTTTCACATTAGCAGCATGGGAAAAGCTGTGATACAACCAGTCTGAAATTTGATTTTCTACAGCAAATGGCTTAATGGTGGTTAACAACAATGGGTTTTCAACTGGCACTTCAATTTAGTACAAAAAAAAGATAATCTGTCCATCTGCACTGCAGCTTTTCACACAAATAATCAATCATCATGTACTGGCAGCGGTAAACACAAAGAAAATTATTGTTAAGCGAAGAAGAAAGGGTACACAAGAGAACAGCAATTAGCTGCCAGTGTGCGAGACTGGTTGGCTTTTCCAGAGCAGAGATTGACAGCTAGGAGCGGAGTAGACAGTCGACTTTAAACAAATCTGCTTGATTGCCTGCTTCACTGATCTATCTCTGAATGACAGGGTAGACAGTTTCGTCCCATTATAAAGGAATCTTTCCTCGCCACTGTCGCCAAGTGCTTGCTCATGGGGGGGGGGGTGGGGGGTTGGGTCTCTGTAAATATTATTGCAAAAAAATACGGTCTAGACCTGCTCTATATGAAAAGTGCCCTGAGATAACGTCTTCTTTTATGCTCCGGTGCTTCATAAATGAAACCTGACTTTTAGCTACCGTTTCAATTAATGTTGATGGCTTACTAGATAGCAAGAAACCCATGACGCTAAATGACTCACTCACAATCTATAATGCCAGTTTTCAAGTATAAATGATTCTAAGTCATTAACTCAGTTAATATTGGCTGATATGTCAAAGTAAAAAGTCCCACTTCAGTGTGCATTTTGGTCACAAAAACAAACATGCGATATTAATCGATATAGGTCTAACAAATAATAGTAATGGAAATGCTATGATAATACTAAAAGTAAAAAGACAAAGCGCATTGTTCTAGAGCAGGCGATACACTCGCCAAGGGGAATTTTCACTACATGGAAAACCAAATGTTTGTCTAATCAATGCTTGCTACTGATCTATAAAGCATCCTTCTTCAGTGAGGAAAAACTTTTTACTATTATGGATTTGAAGGTTTGTCATCTGAAAAAGGTGGATGATGCAACCTTGTGTTCTCTTTGTCCACTGCCCTGCAGCCATATTTCTGTTCCAGTTAAACTATTTCATCATGTTTGATGGACAGGAGCAACGTATTTGCTTTATGAATAAAGCAGGTCTGTCAAGCTGCCAATCGCCCACTGCTACAGTTAGCTGACTGATTGATTCAGATGTTACTTCCCCTGAGAGTGACATTGTCTCATCAATGACACAGTCTCTTCTTCCTCTCTTTCCCTCCCTCTCTCTATTCTCTCTTTACCTCTCACTCCTCGTGTCTAACCCGCATGCCCTCTTCTTCCTTCCCCTCTATCTTAAATAGCCTTGAGCACGAGCACCCCATTGACTTCTGCCTCGATGAATCATGCAGACAGTCAATAAGCGCTAATGGCATGACGACTACAGATGAGCACATATGCTCATCTGTAGCAAACAGTGGGCTTGTTACCAGAGAGCAATCCTGAAAATGTCATTCTACTTTTAGCACTTTGATTAGTACAGTGTCCATCTCTGTGATGGGACATGACATCTGACCTGCAGTAATTACACTTCTGTTTAAAGCACACCTCCTAGTCTTTCACAGCTTTCATAGCTTTGGAGCATTAGAGAATTTGTTCAATTGGAACCACACACCATTATGGTGTGTTTAAATAACAACGAGTACATGAGCTTGTTCTGGTGAACCTTAGACGAGAGAAGCACTGATGCACCATCTGCAACGTGTGGGCAAACTTTAATTGAAGTAGTTATAGTCATTTTAAATCCATTACTCTCACTCTCATATGTTTTTTTTTTTCAGGAAAGAAAAATAATCCTAGGTTCATTTTCTGGCTAAAAGCAAAAGAATAGTAATATGTGACTGTGGTTTTTGCTTTTTGTAGTGAATCCTTTATTCTTCGGCATGCTTTTTTTTTTTTCACCAACTGAAGCTGCAGTCGGACAAACTTCTTGAGGGCTAGAAATTGGTCTTTTCAGAGCGGGGCTCGTTTTTTTTTTTTCGTGTCCTGGAGAGGCTGTTCTGCTCTGGTGTGGCGCTGAGGGCCCAGCTGGAGGTAAATGACATTGCTTGAGCAGGGAGGCCGGCGCTCTCTAGCCGTCCTCTTATCAGCTCTGCCGCAAGCTCCACGAATACAGAGTTGTGCAAAGGGTGAGTGCGACGGGCGGTGGTGGGGTGGGTGTGGAGGGGGGGACAGACAATATCAGCGGCTGTGAGGAGGAGCGATGACTCACTTCCATAGTGCCCTTATCTTATGATGTACGCGAGCTGGAGCAGGTTGCAGGTCATACGTCAGCCTCATAGCTGTATCCATGCAGCTGTGTGAAGGTGTGGAACATTACCAGAGGCTTCAGCCATATTTCCAAACATCCCTCTCTGCATCCTTTGAAAAGTGCCCTAGACCCTCAGCTCTGCTGGCTTTTTGTCGTTATGCTGCATTGTATTCACTGCCACCGTGTTGGCTCAGCTCCAGACACAAAGAAAGCCTCAAGGATAAAACTAGACATTGCTGCTGCAGGAGCATTATCATTAAGGATCCCCAATTCTTTCACCCTTTAGACATCAGCCCTCCTTTTATCTGTGGGCGACTGTTGATCCATGTGACTTCACAGTGAGGAATACCATTTTCTGATAATATAATCCCTTCTCCTGTCCAAACCGGGTATCTCTTATATTCGTGTCTCTCCCCAGGAGAGTCTGACATGTAGCCATGTAGTTACTAGGTTGAATGCATCCCTCGTCCTTATCGCTCCATCCATATTGTGACTCTGATGCACAGGGAGGATGGGAAGATGGACTGTGAGGTTGCAGAGTGTGCTATCTGATTAAAACAGGAGGTGTAAGAGGAAGTCACTGAAATTAATTTATTCCTGCACAATGTGTTTTTTTTCCCCTCAGTTATTAGTCAGAGTAAATTTTATGTCAGAATAGAATCTGTGGCATTTTGAGTTGCCATGAGTTGTCATTTATAGGATGACTTGTTACTTCTCAGTAGACGTTTGTCTAAGTCATCAATATTCAGAGCAGTCGTTCTCTTTTTTTCTCTGCTATCAATTGTATTTTTCTTTGTGTGGTCTGAGGTTATATTGCCACAACTACATAAACACAGCTGTATAATCATTCAACTGCTTTGACAAAGCAGCATTACTTTGTCATTAGAGACTAAGGGATGTGATGATATGCTATTGAGGTATGGAATGTAAACTATAAGTCCTGGCCTTGGTGACAACGTGGTTCCCAAATGAAGCACATACAAAGTGCAAGTCAGCACTTGAACAGGATGTGACTGTCAGTCTCATCAATGAAACTTCTGTGAAATGAGACACAACTTACAGTGAGTGTAAATGTGGGAAGTTCATCTACACAGTAAAGTCAGCGTCATCATTGACATGAGGTCATTTCTCATTTCTCATCTTGTCTTTCTTTTTCCCGTTACCAGGGAGGTGTCAGTGGATGAGGTGGGCTGGTCTCCACAACCCATCATGGACATCAACTGTCAGCCCCATCTCAAAACCTCCTGTCTGGCTGGCTCCTGCTCCATAACGCCTCCCTGTGTCTGAGTTGTGACACCCGGGACTCGCAGGCTGCTGACACCATGACGCAAATGGACTACAAATACAGCCTGCTGGGCTCAGCAGTGGACGACTACCGCAAGAGGCCTTTGCTCCTACAGGTGGACGACACGCCCATGAACCTGTTTGCAGTCCTGGAGGTGAAACGGGAACTACCGAGGCGCTGGAGCACCTTGGTTTGTTTCCGTAAGATCCGTCTCTACAGCTTCTTGTTCGGCCTGGCCGTCATGTTCCTCATCATGGCTTCGTACATTCTGACAGGAGACAAGAAGGGCCTCCTCCTCACCCCTTCCCCTTACCACTTCAGCAGCCTGGTCAGCCCGGGACCTTTTTCCTTCAACCTCTCCTCAGTCAAGGACTATGCACATATCAAACTGGTGGTCAAGTCCATCACATCCAAGGTAGAGTTTCACAGCAGTCGACAGATCCCAGAGCTTAAGGCGCTGGTTAACAGTGAGCCACATGTAAGTAGCCAAAACATACTGTATATCTGTCTTATTTCTCATTTATTGTATGTAAGAGATCTATCAAAAATGTTATCTTATCAGGTCAATTATGTAATGAATACATCAGTGTTTTTGTGTAAATGTTATCGCTCTTTTTTTTTTTTTTTTAATCATAATACAAACCTGGCCGAGCATGATATTGATCTCTTTTAATTGACAATCACAGATGTGTCTTGCAGCATAATTAAATGCTTAGTAAAAAGGTGATTTAAATCAGTATTCGTGCCTACATGCCGTCTACACAAGATTCAGTATGCTAGTGCAATTCCCCCACTGGCTGCAGTTTCTAATTTAATTTATAAAGAGATAAACCTGCTCTGAAAACCTTGTATAACACTTCATGTCACACCAGATAATTGCATATATGTCTTTAAAGCTCAGAGTCATCCAACAGTCTTCAAACACACCGGGCCCATGCCTTTCCCGCAGTGTCCGTCTCACCTCAAAGCCTGATTCAATTAATTGTTAATCCTAATTATAATGGCTTGTGCCGGGGCTATTTGCAACATAACTAATTTCTTATTGAACAAGCTAATGAATAGGAGCGTGTGACTGCAGGGACAATCAATACCACATCTGTGGATGGATGTGGCCTTAATTGTCCTTTAAGTAGCTGTGTCTCACAGGCAGTGGGCGAGTCACAGTAACACAAGTCCTTGTTGTGTTTGATCACCAAAAAGAAAAAAAAAACACTTTGAAATGTGAGTCGGAAATTTGCTGCCTCACCTCTTCAACTGAGGATGAAACAGCTTTACTCCCCCACTTCAGGCTGCATGCTTGTTGTTTTACACTGGCATCAGAACTCATTAGGACAGATTTGCTTTTTATTTTGTTTTTTTGTTTTTTTTCGCTTGAGTCCAGCACACTGAATTTCAAATGAAGCAATTACACTATAAGGTTAAGGAGCTGAGGGCATGTAGATCCATACTAGGTGAACAATGAAAGACTTGTAGCCCTTTTATGGGCAGTAAAACAGGACAATGATTCAACAGTGGAATTCATCTGCTCATTGGTTTCAGTCTGAGGACCAGACTGATGGCAAAAAGGCCTCAAAGCAGGGAAAAAGGGAAAATGGCTGCAGTACAGGACAGGCAGTGCAGCAACAGGAAAGATACCAAGCATCTGCTGGTGTCTGCTGGAGTCCAGATTTTGGACAGACACTGAATGTAAAGAATTTCAAATGTCAAAAATATATCCACTTATCAAAGCTCTCTTTGTATAAAAATGGCCACAATTCCCATACTGTCTGTTTGATGTGGATGTAAACAATCTCAAATAAAACATTTCGAACTTCACTCCAGAGTTCAGAGCCAACACAAGAGTAAGGTTTTAAATGCTATCTAACTACACAGTATGCACATGTATACGTGCGCCCAGTTGTGTCAGTGTGTCTATGCATCTAGAACCACTTTACTGCAAGTCTGCCCCTCTAGAGACTGTACACTGCTGCACAAATTTGTCACGAACACATGGCTCCATCCCACACAGATGGTGTTTGCCTACACCTGCCAAAACAGTGGCCCGTTTGCAAAAAAGTTTTCAACTTGTTTTCTAAACAAACCTCTTCCTTAGCAATGCAAATCTCAGGAGGCTTTGTCTGGAATGTTATGTGTCTGAGTTTGTTGACTCAGCAGTGTGATGCAGCTACCTTTCTTTGCCTTTACAGATGTTTTCCGTTATCCCCCGCAAATTCCTGCCTGGTGTCAAGAACCCCTGCTGGTATGAGGAATACACTGGGAATATCACTTCGGACCCATACAGGACAAACTTATATGCGCGCTATTCACGGCGTTTCCGGACCGTGTTTCAGCATTTGAGGAACACTTTCCGAGAGCACTTGTTACACCACGATGGGAAACTCTACCGCATGCGGTGCCTTCCATATTTCTATATCATTGGCCAACCAAAGTGTGGCACAACGGACCTGTATGACAGACTGAGGCTGCACCCAGATGTCAAGTTCACCACTTTCAAAGAGCCACACTGGTGGACCCGCAAGAGGTTTGGTGAGTAAAGAAAACTATAATTTGCTGTGGTAGAGGCCTCCAGGCTGGTATACAATAATGAGAGCCCAAGGGTATTAAAAGTGTGAAATCTGACTCTCTACAGTATGTCATTCTGGCAGAGCCATACCTAAGGGAGATTCAGAAAAGTACTCAGTGACAAACGTTTGAAGGGGTCGTATCCTCAAAGGCAGACCTGTCTGTTTCACGAGCATAATGGAATTTATCTCCTGTATTCCTACTGTCATCATATTGTTAAGATGAGTGGACTGCAGTAATTAAATTCCATAATTTATTTACATTTTAGCAGTTAATTGGGTGCAAAGTCCTTAAGGTAACAAATTTACATTGTAAAATTGTACCCTCCGTTGTTTTTTTTTGTTTTTTTTATGTGAAACCTGGATGTGAACCCTGAATGTGACAGGAGTATCTCTGATGCATGCAGTTCAATCTTCCAGTGCAATTAAGCAAAAAATGAATATTCAAGACCCATCTTGTGCTGTGCACGGGATTAAACTTAAGCATTTTTTCCACCTGAGAGCTCTTAGCCCCAAATGTACAGCTCTAATGGTGTATTTACAATTGTTATTGCAACCTGCATTCAGCATTTTGAATGCTAGTCCTCTTTTTCTCTTTCCACCTCCTATGTGCTTTTACGCTCATCACACTCTTGCTAACTCAGCTAACGCGGCGGCAGAGCTCACTGAGGGCTCACCTAGGAGTATACGCAGAAGGATCGAAACTAACCGTACTTCACCATCACATCTGACATAGATTTGTCTCTGTGGTTAAAAACCACTTTGAAAGAACACATGAAAGAGCATAGTCACATGCTTTGAACAAAAATGTGTGGGCTGCACCGTTTCCTGTACTTGCTTAGCAAACGTTAATGTTGCACTCATTTCTTACGACATCTCAAACCACAAACTTAGCTTCCATCCTCTAGGTCTCACTTCACTTTACAGCTTCCTTTCTCCACCTTTTGCACACCACAGATTTTATACTCTCATTTAAGAGTGCAAGCATTTATTTAATTCAACAGCAAATTATTTTATGAGAGAGCTGTTGCATAATTTACACATTTTTAGAGGCATATTTTCATGTTTTTTTTTTCTATTTTGTAGGAATATTAGCTGGCTTAAACTTATTAGCATTATGTGTTAATCACTCACAACCTACTGCCACAATTCTGGCTTACACCGTTTGCTTTCCTTTTCATTCTTTAAACAGGTGGCAATATGTCATTTACTCAGACAAAGAGATAAACTCAGATTGTGTGTTGAGAGGTAACAGACATCTGGTCGCGTGGCGGTTCTGTCATCCGAATGTGTGGATGCCGTCGTGAGTTTCCTTCACCATGTTCATCTGTGATGTTAGATGATCCACCACACCACCACAGATGGGATTAAAAGCCATGTGAGATCTGGGAGTGAGACTGTATTCGCCCAGAATGAGCTGAAAAGCCTATGCATTATACAAATACAGCCCTTGCTTGACTTGCAGATGCTTTGTTCCATTGCTTAGTTTGATTTGGTGACTTTCCTAATGACACTAAAAAAAGCAGCTTGAGTCTTTGCTCCCTTTAGATCTGAAATACTTTTTCAGAATCAAATGTAGTTGGTAATTAATGTCCAGGCCTGAAGTAACAGTTTTAATTAGGCTAAGAATTTTGTCTCATGTTTTTGCTCCCAAAAGGAAACAAGTGATCATCCTCAATACCTACATGTGTTTTTTTTGTTTTGTTTTATAACTGAAACAGCCATTAAGACTCACGGATTAGCAGCTCAAGAGGCAGGCATCAGGAGTGTGAGTCAGTGTGTGTGTGTGTGTGTCACTAAAGTGTGTCTGCATTTGCAAAAAACTATGGGAAGAAAAAAAAAAGTGAAGAGCAGCAGTTAAACTGGAAGGCACCGATGTGCCTCTGACTGATGGCTCTGTTCAAAGTCAGCTCAGCTTATGAAATCGAAAGCAGATTAGATAATGACTTTGTAGTGAGTTGAAAGATGCGCACATACAGTGTGCAGATAATCTCATAATTCTCCCTTAAGAACAGCAGCTGCAGTATCACATCAGCGCAGCATGAGGACTCAGTTTTCATGGTGATTTCTCACTGTGGATGAGCGCTATTCTTCTGCGCAGCAATGACTGATACATACATTTTGTTTGGCCTGGAGCTATCTGTCAAAAAATTACTTAATGATCTTAATCATTTCACCCGGGGTTTTGGAATAATACTTGTTGAGAGTATTACATACAGTGTTGGTCACATTTTTTTTTTTTTAAAGAATTTCATCCAAAAATCTCACTGCAAATATCAAAGGAGGCTTAACTGTTGCTGCCAAAGCGATCCTTTTGAAGTTCATCCAGTTGCTGACTATGCCCCTAATCCCTCTGAGATTCACAAAACCTAATTGGTGGATTGATCAGTCTGCATGCAATACTTATTTTAATGTGCTGTGCTCGGTTTGAGTTGATAATTATTTGAACCTCATAAAGCTGTGGGACGTGGATGAGCTGTTTGTCTTAATTTGCCTGCCTCGTGCTTGTGTTTTCTGCAGCTTTGTGATGTTGCATAGCAGCAAATGCAGCTGCATCCCAAGGACATAGGTCCCCCTCAGTTATTGTCCCCCCTCATTCCCAATGCTTTCATCTTTGCTGTCACTTTCTTTCGTTCTCTCTATCCCCTCTGGTGTTGCACTCTGGGGCTATGCGCTGGTAATCAGCGCTCTTCTCTTAAGACATCCTTTGAGGACACTGAATTCTAATGGTCTTGTTTTGTATTTATTTATTTCATTCCCCTCGAGGCTCCACTCAGCTGATGCTGTGGAAAGGTGATTTGACGCTGTCCGCGCCACCTAACTTTCTTAGAGGAACAGTTTGAATCTTAAGCAGATGTGTCTGCCTTATATGGTACCCATCAAGAAACACAGACTATTTGTAAATTGCGTGATGCCTCATTCATATCAAAAAGTACAGATATGGAAAAAAAAAAAGAGAGAGAGAGAAAGCCCTGAAGCAAGACACACCAGCACCATCACACCTCATGGGAGCGTGACCGTTCTGGTTGAATAATGATGCAGGCTGGCTGTTTGGAGAGTTTACTAGACTTTTCTAATCATGTTTTTCTGCTAACTAGAGAAAGGTATTTTACTGCGACACCATCAAAGCATCACTGGAAGTAACAGACGCCCGAGCTACCTCATTATCCTCATGCATGGATACTCCTAAGTCCTACAACGAACCCCCACAATTGCCTAGTAAATTGTAATTATACTTTAGACCACAGCAGCTCAGATGGAAAACACATTTGCTACTCTTACATTTACAGCATTAACTTGACATTGGCCCTTAATTGGAAACAATGAAAACTCTGAGCAGAGACAGTATTCCCTGCTGACTTTGGATTGGATCCGAACTTGGATTTTATTACTAGCTCAGCCTGCGGTCAGGAAAACACAGAAACAAACTTCTTTAGTGTGATCACAGAAACATATGAAGGGGAGAGGGCACACAGGAATAAAAATATGCTTGACGAAGACACAGACATCTCAGTGCTGCAGATTCCAACCCAAACCAGGTCTAATCTGAATATTTGGGGCCTCATAAAGAAAAAAATATTAGGCTGTCTTTACTTTCTACAAAATATAAGACAAAAGTAAATATACACTAGAGATATAACTGCACCCTGTGAAGTATATCTATCATCCCTGTCTTCTCCCCCCTGCCAGGTATCATTCGTCTCAGCGAGGGCTTCCATGATCGATACCCAGTGGAAGACTACCTGGACTTGTTCGATCAGGCTACTTACCAAATCCAGGGCAACCTCACAGCAAATGCCAGTGGAAGCCCCAGCCAGCCTAACATCATCATAGGCAAGCCAACTTCAAATTCAATAATAAATACAATCGTTTGAAATCTGTGTGCATTCATTTTAAATTGTGTGTCATAAATACATTTTTTGAAGTGCTACACTTGTTCCCTGTTATCATGTTTGCATCAAATTCATGCTTTTTACACAGTTTAGATTCCAACTTTTAAAGTCAATTCGAATGTTTCCAAGTGTGTAGTGACTTGCTGTGGTTGCAAGTCGCCTAGTTTGAGAGACTTGCAGGATATCTGTATCGGGCTGATCGGGGCATATTTTAATGGATAAGTATCGGCTAAAATAAAGCCAATCAAATTCTGATCCTTTGTTTACCGTATTCTCCTGTAGTTTGTCCACCTGAGCCCACTGGCATTTCTCTCTTTTACGACAGCCAGCCGTTACACCGTTGTACGATGATGAGCAGACAGCAGAGTGTTTCTGTAACCATGTCTTACCTCGAGCTGATCATATCACGTCAGTTTCTTCAGTTAAACGTCCATCAATCATTTAAGCTTATAAACTCAATGGTTTTGAACTAACCTTCAGTATTTGGACCAAGAAGCCTGTGACAAATAAGTTGTGACAGATTAACTTGATCAGGACATCCCTTCTCCAATACTGTGCGGACTTTGGAATAAAGACTGAGAGTCCACCAGCCCCTTATAAATTTTTTAAATATCCCATAACATTGACCTTAATTCAACTCCAGTTTCACCATGAGCCCATTTTTAATTCCATTTCAGATATTAACTCTAGTTTTAAGGTTAACTGTAACTCAGACACTAGAAATCAAAGTACCACTCAAAGCGGCATGACATGGTTTTTTCTGTTCCCATAAAGCACCACTGATCTACTATCTTAATAAGGGTATGTTAGCGGGAAGCCAAGAGAACAAGATACAAATGATAGCATGTAAAACACTGTTTCCAGTCGTCCCAATCAGATCTCTCAGCAGTCTTAGTTGCACACACATTTCCTGTTCTGTGTAAGTTCTGCCTTCCTGTTTTGTCGAAGTGTCACATCATGTCGGAGAGCAGCCTTTGCCCTCCTCCCCCCTGCGGAATCATATTAGTTTCTCAGGTCATGTATCAGCGCTGTGATCTGTGTGTGGAACGTGGACTGGCAGTACTCTGTGGCCTCCTCAGGCAGCAGCCAATAGCGCTTGGATCGGAGTGACCTGACACCGACACTGGAACTTCACTTGTAATCTCGCCTGCAATATTACAAAGCTGCTATTAAAGCAGCAGGTAGCCAAGCTGAAGCACAGGGCTGCTCTGTAGCAGTCACTCTCACTCCAGAGAGTGACGGTGATTTTTAAGAGAGCCAGTGACTCAGCCCTAAAGAGAGGTCTAACAGCTTAATAGTACTGGACTTCCTTCTGCTTCGCTTAGCCACTTCACTGAAGTGCCGTAGAAAAGAATCATTGTTTTTTTGTGTCAGGACAGCAATAATAGCCACAGCGGGGTGAAGTCTTACAAACCTCCTTCCTCTATCTGCATATCCTGCTTCCAGCCCCTCTGCTTCCATCTGTCTCTGTCTTTTCCCGCCGTCCAAACATGATCTCAAAGAGCTGCTCAGCTGCGAAGAAAAACTGATTTAAGTTTTCAACAATAGCCTTTTCACGCTGGACTGAGTTGGTGCATTGAGCGCAGCTTAGCATGCCGCCCTGTTTTGTTTCCCTCTTTAAATAAATAATCCATGTAAGGGGGGGGAGTGTGCCAAATCCCTGCTCAGCATTCACACCATGCCCTGGGAGAGCCCAGCAAGGTGCAGGCCTGTGGCCAGGATCTTGGGCTTCTGACTCTCCTCAATCGTCGGGCCAAGACCAAGTCACTGTGAAACACCAGAGGCACGCCAATCTGGCTGCTCCATTTGTTTGCCCTATTACGGCCTCTCCCCGTGGAGGAAAATAAGCCCTTTTAATGGACAGGGAGACCTTTAAATAGACTTGATCACAGTGTGCATCATTTTAGGCATAACAGCATTAGCAGCGATCCTGTTTCACTCTCACCGTTGTCATCACAGAAAATAGGTCCTGGCTATCATCCCTTTCTCCGAGAAATGGAGGCAGATAAGGCCCGTGTTGTGTTCCCTCCAAATACATCACAGCTTTACTTCACAGATAAGAGGATAATGAAGGCACAGACAGCCTAATGCATCCAGGATATCATTTCTCAGCACAGCCCGATAAAGTTTCTGCTCTCAAACTGTTTGAAAACGATGTCTTCTGACTTGTTATGAGCACCAGTACGGCCACTGTGTGGATTGCAGTAATTCCACAATTTTGCTCACAGCTGGGGATGTAATTACTCTCACTTTTTTTTGTTAGTGCACTTGCTGAAGAATCTGTCTTTTTACTGACTTGCTTCATGTGTGTTGGGAGCATGCTGCATCTGATGCAGTGCAATTATAGAAAAACGCTGAAACAAACTTCCATATATTTGTGGCTTATAACTGTGTGTTTTTCTAAGAAACAAACTGGGGAATTTAGCTGTTTATATTCATTTTTTTTAATAATGGAAATTCAGACAAAACAATCAATAACGCAAAACTCTATGTGAATATTAGACCTTAAAAATAACTTTCACAGTGCAAACACAATTTATTGTTTTCTTACATTCAGCAGGGAGTTTGGAGCATAATTAGCCATTTATTTCTGTTTTCTCACCAGTTTATATTTTCTGTATTGTCAATGTCACAAGAAAATCCCGTTTATTTTAAACTAAAATCCAAGTGTCTTTTTGAAGCAGGGAACATAACTTTTCAATGCATGTGGACCTAAAATAAAGTTGAAAACTGGTTTGAACTAGAGCTGCAACTATCAACGATCTTCATAATCAAAAACTGCAGATTATTTTCTTAATTGGCATCTCAGTTAATTTAGTGATCTATTAAATGTCTAAATTAAAAAAAAAAATGCAAAAAATGTCCCGCACAATTTCCCAGAGCTCAAAGTGGCTTTGTCTGACCAACAGTCCAAAACTCAAAGATATTCCTTTTCCAATAATCTGAAACAGAGAGAGCTGCAAATCCTCACACTTGAGAAGCTGCAAGCATGAAATATTTGGCATTTTCGCTTGAAAAATGACTTAAACAATTAGTCGATTAACAAAATAGTTACCAATTAAATCCTTGTTAACAGTTTTAACAAATCTAGTGCTTTGAAATCATATTTGGTGAAAAACAATGAGCCTTGCATATGTTCAACTACACACATCAAATGCAGTGCAAGAATGAGGAAAAACTATAAACGTGTTTGTACATGTGTGTTTTGTTTTGTCTCTGCGTGACTGCGTAATTGTATGTGTATGATGGTCTGTGTGTATGCTTCTCTTTGAACTACTGCGGGCGTATTTTGCAGGAGAAGCCAGCGCGTCCACCATGTGGGATAACAACGCCTGGGTGTATTTCTACGACAACACCACAGAGGGAGAGCCTCCCTTCCTTATCCAGGACTTTGTTCACGCCCTGCAGCCCGATGCCCGCTTCATCATTATGCTCAGGGACCCAGTGGAAAGGTGGGAGTAATCTGTTTACAACCATACAGATACAGTTCTGACACGCACACCTTTATGCCTCCATCATGGCTGTTTATACTGCAGATACAGACAGATACTTTCCCTGTTTATAGGCAACAGAGGACCTGTGGTAGCATAAGATGTGCTGCCCTTTACCCAGTCTGGCTGTCACATAAGTTTCAATATGATGCCTTTATCAGACGAGTGGAGGGCTTACCGCTGAATGCCTGCGAGGCATTCTGTTTAAACTGGGATTACTTTATGCTGTTAATGTTGATTTTCACTTCAGAAAATGTCTGAACATGCTCCCTGTAATTGCCTTTGTCTGTCAAATCACATTCTGTGCAACCTTTCCCTAAAGCAATTCTAGGGGAAATTAATTTTTATTTTGCGCAGACTTGTTTACAACCTAGGCATCTCCTCAGTACAGACACTGTCTAACACCTCAGGCTCAACAGAACGTTTATACAGTAGGGTTCATGTGTCTCCAGCATTCCTTTTTTCATACAGGCTGACATCATTAAGATAATCCTTGCCAAAAGTTTGACCCTTGTTTTATTATTATCCTGCAAATTTCATTGTCTGCCTCACATTCAAAGTTGTTTACAGAACATCTCTGTTGTCTTGCAGGCTATACTCTGACTACCTTTACTTTGGTATTGCCAATAAGTCTGCAGAGGATTTCCACGAGAAGGTGTCAGAGTCGCTGCAGTTATTCGAGGGGTGCCTTATAGAGTACACAATGCGCTCCTGTGTGTACAACACTACTGTCAACAATGCCATGCCAGTGAGTGTACCCTCCCTCCTGCTTTTGTCTCACAAGCCCAGCAAAAAAAGAAAAAGGCATTTAGTGACCGGCGTATGAGCTGGTGGGAAGAAAGAAATAGAAACGGAGTGAAAAAGACAGATGAAGTGAAATCCACACTTCATTAGCACACGCTAAAGCTCGCAGGACCGACTTTATGAAAGGAATTGGCAACACTGTTGAACCACTGAGGATTGCAGCATCAACAGCCTCTCTTTGTACTAAAAAAACCTAGTTTACCAGCTTCCTCTTTACTCACAAAACAGACCGAGTCTTAGTGTCAGCCAGTGCAGGGCCCCAGTGTTGGGCCCCTGGCCAGCTTTTCCCACAGTGCCTTGAGGCAGACTGGCTGAGAGGGGGAGGAGGAGTCTGGGCCGTCCTCTTTTGGCTCCCCCTCCAGGTTGTCTTGGATTCAGAGGTCCTCCTCTCCAACTGCCACTGACAAGCTTTATGGCCCTCTGGGAGCATGCTTACTCTCTGCCGCTGGCCTAATTGTCCATCCGCTAATATCTCCTCAGAATTATTAAACCATGTGAAAAGCATTACAGCTGTCCTTACAGCGGTCTCTCATGCCTGTGGCTCCTTGATAAAAGTTTTAGAGCTCAGATCAGAGTCCGTCGAGAACAGACCAATAAACACGAGCATGAGAACATGATTGACCTTCACTGTTATACCAAATTGATTTAATAAATAAAGAACTACTTGGCTTGTAATGGTTTATTTTTAAAGGCTTTTCATTTTTGTTAAAGAGGTGAAAGGACACAGAGATAATTCCTTTCCCAGTAACACAGTATTTTGTGTACGCCTACTGCTCTGAAACGGACCGTCACATGGAAGTAAAAATCCATTTCAACAACAATTAGGTTGATGCAAATGTTCCGGTGAAATCTCACAGAAGATCAGCGGTTAATTCATTTTTTTCGGCTGCAGCTAAAGATTGTTTTTAATGATGTTTGTCACTGCTCAACCTGGAAATAATAGTCCAATAATAGCGGAAAATGCCTGTACCGAGGCAACTCAAATTCACGTTTGACAAACGGAAAAATTATGATCACAATAACAGGGTGAAAGATCATTGTTCATCTCTTTAAAGAAGTTCGACCATGCATGCACCACTATATCCCTCACCACAGGGGGAAGTTTCTTGAACAGAGCTTGATTACCTCTCATTGATTCTTCTGTTTTGTGTCCTCAGGTCAGATTGCAAGTTGGCCTGTACATTGTGTACTTAATGGACTGGCTGACCGTCTTCAGCAGGGAACATATTCTGGTCCTGAGGTTGGAAGACCATGCCTCTAATAGAAAATACACAATGCACAAAGTCTTTGAGTTCCTTAACCTGGGTGAGTAACAGGCCAGTATATATGTGCAAGAGTCAAATACAGTTTGTCCCTGTAGTCTGGACACTCCTTTAGTTCAGTTTCTCTGGTTCATCCTAACTGCCCCACAGCTTATACTTAGCTCTTCAAAGAGCTGGCAAGGTGCGATCACCTCCCAGAGCATCAAATCTTCTGCTCAGAGCACTGCTGACACATACTGACATTTCAGTGTCCTTGGAAGCAAATAGTGCTCATTTGTTTAGCACTGTGGCAAAATCTGAAATGGCCAAGAACGGCGGGATGTGATAGACGTGTTTTTATGTGTTTTACAGGGCCACTAACAAAAGAAATAGAGTCAGAGATCACAAGAAGTCCAGCATCAAACACCAGGAGGCCAGCTGACAAGAACCTGGGACCCATGCTGCCCATTACTAAAGAGATCCTGCGGGATTTTTACATGCCATTCAACGAGAAACTGGCCAAAGTGCTGCGGAATGACTCCTTCCTCTGGGAGAATAACTCTAAACTCTGAGCAAACCATCTCTCCCTTTTAATTTAGTAAAAAAGAAAAAAACAAAACAAAAAACACCACTGATGTATCAGCCAGCCCCTCATTTGAGTTTCATGTCTCTCAAGTGCCCATGAAAAAAAAATCAATGTTTTTTATTTAAATTATTTTTTAAGTTATAAACCAGAGATGAATCAAAGATTGAAAATAGCACAAGAGTGTGGGGATTTTGAGTGTGTGTGTGTGTGTGTGTGTGTGTGTGTGTGAGAGAGAGAGAGAGTGAGAGAGAGAGAGAGAGAGAGAGAGAGAAAGAGAGGCACAAGAGAGTATAAGATGTTGGCAGGCCTTGATTGTTTTTCTTTTTTTTGTGACCAGGTGTACAGAATTAAATAGTCAATTCAGAAACATAAGAATAAAAGAGTTCTGTGTTGTATTTTGAAGCTTGTTTTGATTAATTAAAAGATAGTCTGCCTCACACAGAACTGAAAAGATGAGACCTTGTTCTTTTTATCCAACACACCATATATGCAAGCATTTAAGAGACTTACATTGTGTCTTGATCGTAACTGAGACACACTGAAAGTTACACATAGTGAGATGAATGGCACGGTCTGTGGTCAGAGCTCAAATGGTCAGTGAAACACCACCACCCTCTACTGGGAAATACATGTAGTTACAACCCTAAAATTGCCTCAGTCGCTGCTGATGTCAGTAGTAAACATATCAAATGCCAAAATGACAGATCTCAAATGGGATAAATGCTGTCTTCAAATGCTAACTTGCAGTGCAAGTTTCAAGATATTAAAAAGAGAGATTACTGAAGATTAAGGGAAACTGATGTTTAGGTTTGTGGTTTCTTTTTGTTTGTTTGTTCGTTTTTTGACAGAAGTTGAGTGAGTAATTTTGTTGACAGGCAGCCCTGTAATGACTTATCATGTCTTCATAATAATTTCCCCACAATTACCAATTAGTAACAAGCAAAATTCAAATGTTTGAGATTGGATTTGAGGCCTTTTAAAGCTGGTAAATTCATTCAAAAGACTACTGCACACATTAGACAGAGACACAGCTACCCACAGGGATGAAAGATACCCCAGAACAAATCAACAGCAAGTCCACGTGTTTACAAACACATGTCTAACACTGCTGAACAATTTAAATACTGAAATTCAGTGGGTGCTCAAGCTGGAACATACCCAATCTCTACACCAGGGGGCACTCAATACTTAAGAATACACAGCTGCAACTTGGACTTTAGGCATGTAGTAACTTTTAGTAATAAAATAAGAATATTTTTCCAGCTTCTACAACATCCAGATGACCTGATGTGCTTTTAATTATATCTATATCAATTATAGAAAAAGGAGAGAAATCACCTGTCAATAGTCATGCTTCTCTTTTCTGGCAGCCCCTGAGTCTTCCTCTCCAAACTACACATGAAGACAAACTGACCCCAATACCACAGGAAAACCTCCTTTCATAATTAGAGGAAGCCTGCAATCATACAGATTTATTGAACAACATGAGAGCCATTCTTCTTGTTGCTGTTTTCAATCAGGGAATACAACTCTTTCACTGCACAATCTCCAAAATGCCAGCAGCTTTGACTACGTCCCTCTCGCTGAAATCAAGACAGTCTGCAAGACTGCAAATCATTTGCATATTTTGTTTGGAGTTGGACGGTCCATCTGGCTGGCTGAAGAGGCTCTGTTTCGATGAGAGCCTCCAACCAACTTCAATTTCCTTGGAATTCACAAATATTATCAAAGCTTCTTTCATCCTGGTCTGTGCTGTATCAGAATACAGTGACTAACAGGAAACTGGACAAATACTGCTGCTGAGAAAACCCCAGAGACTTTTCGAAACACATGTTTAGCCAAAGATCCCGCTATTTCACATTTCTTTGCATTGCCTCTGTGTTTAATTTTGGTGTCAGTACGCCAAAAATACAACAGTGTTTTTTTCAGATGCTGGCAGTATTCTAGCTGCCTGCTGGACTAAATAATAATTCAGTCAACCAGTTCAAGTGGAACAGATTTAAAATGGTAATACAGAGTTGATATTTGGCATCATCACTTCCCACAAGGACACACCAAGCTCTGCACAGCACAGACTGTGGAGTGATGATAATAAACATCACCCCCTAGGGGACCATAGTCTCAGAGCCTACAGGTGGATGCTGTGGTGTAGGCGGAGCTTATTAAATGCTGCTGCAGCAGCAGCAGTAAGCTTGTGCGGTGCACAGCAGAGTTTGCAAGAGAGCAGGGCAGGAGCAGCATAGCAGAGTAAAGGGGACCTCAGACTGTGAGGGAATGGAGCCTACTATCTGGTGAACACCCTCAGTGTGCAGACTCAGTGTCACGGCCACACAACAGCATTACACCACCAAAAACTACTGAAAATCAACTGAAGTCAAGTGGATAAATGTAAACCCAGCAATGCATCTCATGTGCAGCAACATGCAATCATATATGATATCTGCAGAAGATAATTACTAACATTATCACACATGGAAAAGAAACTTGTTATTCATGAAGTTATTCATGAAGCAACAGTGTAAACAATAAAACAGCAGTTCGACAGATTGAATTATGACATCAGTGGTAAAGAAAATTGTCATATCACCTTATTTTGAGTTGAGGTATTTCTTTAATACTTAGTTGAGTATGAAGTGTGTGCAGAAAATGTGAATATGACCTCCTATGTATGACAAAAGGCATGTGAAGTTTGCCATGAAGCCAGTATTATGGGGAAATAATGATATACTTGGACTTCAAAACACAATAGTCATGTTAACATCCCTAAAGCCAGTACACAATATTATCCTCTACTACAGTAAGCCAACAGAAAACCACCAAATAAATAAATAGAAAATAAGGCAACAACCAAGTGGGAAATATGAAGCAAAACCAATTCAGCACAACAACAATAATGCATAAACATCAGTATTCATCACCATAAATCAACAGCACAACAATATCGCAATGCATGTGCCAAACAACAATCAAAACACAACCACTTCAGCCAGGACAAGTATGCAAATTCATCCATAATTAATAGCCCACCAATGAAAATACTTCACATAAGTATGGCAGCAATGTAAAAGCAGGAATTGGTGGTAATGAGATGACAAACAGCAGCGAGAAAATGTGAGGGACAGCAATTCAGCATCCAGCAGTGTTAGCAAACCAAGCAAAACTGAACAGAGCCCAGGCATTCAAGGCATCCAGTAACACAGTCATGTTAGCACTCTCAGCATTGACTTACCTTGCAGAAAGGAGGAAGTGATTGCCGTCGTCTCAGCAACAAGGTATCATTCCAAAATGCCTCAAAATTAAAGTGGAGTTTGGTTCGGAGAGCTAGCGAACAGCTGATAGCACCCATGCTTGAATCCTTGAATGGTGCCTGGAGTAGCAGCACCATGGAGCAACAGAACCAATTACATCTCCTTCAAATCCGCCCGATGTTACATGTTTGTACTAATAACCGGCATGCATGCTTATAAAACAGAATTATCTATTCAGCAACCTCAATGAAGAAGACCAACAGAAATGGCGGAACACCGGCGTTTTAAATAGACCGCCTCACTGTGAAGGTGCGTTAGATATAAGGTGTAAGAAGTTTGCCATGCGTGAGTGTAGCTGCAGGTGTCCACCTGAACTGGCTCCTATTAGTTCACTTATTTTATTTTTATCAGACTTAATAAGATACCTCAGAAACTCCAGAGGTCAGAAACAACAAATTAAACCTACCGTGTATTTTTACAGTCTAGGGATGTTAAAGAAACATCTGCAAGTAGATGAGTGAATAAAAACTAAAGTGTAAGTGTCTTCTAAGCACTTTTAGTACACATACAAAAGCAATTTAATTCTCACTTCATGAGCTGTAACTGGGTCAAAGTATGTTAAAACAGGAGTAAATGCTCTAATGGCACCTATGATATGAAAATTACAGGAGCAGCTCTGAGCTACTGCCACCTCCTCTCTGAATAAGTGGAGTCTGCTTTGTTTTCCTTGTTTCTGTACGGATCCTCTTTGTTTGAAGGAACAGAAGACCTCTAGATGCCAGCAGCATGACGATGGAGTCCCTGAACCTGTAACATGGAGGCAGGGCATTTCAGGACACATTTATAAGATTTCACAACGGGATGCTGGATGTGTTTCTCTCCAGGTTCATTTCTCCTTTGTCACTTTGAATAAGCTTTGAAGCAAGGGCTTTAGCAGAGGGTGCTCTCTCTCTCTCTCTCTGCTGTCTTTCCCACCACTTTTCTTTTCCCTCTTCATCAAGTCTTTCTTAACTGCTCTGCTCCTCCCTCTCATCCCACTTTAGCCATTTGTCAAATGAAACTTTAATGAAATTCCATTGTGGTACAGGACTTAATGAGAGGGACATTTGTTACTGGCCTCTATCTTAAGTTATGTCCCAAGTTTAAGACCTTTGACCATCACAGTCAGGGTAGAATATGCTGTCCAGACCACCAACAAAGTGACGATTACTACATCTCCAGCTCATAACTCTCTCGCGATCCTTTCAAACGAGCTGACTTTTGAATCACAGCTCTGTGTCCCGCTGTTGTCAATGATTAATGGAGAATTTCTTGAGATAACAAGAAAGAAAGATCTGAATAAACAAGTTTATGGAACAAACATTTGCAATCCATCATGTTGATTGAGTGCTCTGATACTTTGCCAGTAATGTTTGAAGAGGCTGTGTGAAGCCCAGTCATGCCCACTGATGATGGAGCAATTGAGGAATGCAGGAAACAAACAGATCTTTATTTTTTTTTAAAAAGTGTAATCTTGATTGGGTGAGATTTGTCACCAGCAATGTAGAAATTGTTTTCTTTTACAGTACACACAGTAATCCAAGTGTAAGCAGAGGATATTAAACTGAAGAGTCCTGCAAATCCTATTCAGTTCTCTTTCCTAACATTTGTGGGACATTAAGGGATCAGCCCAAAACATCTGTTTGTGATATACAGTGCTATGCAGTTTTATCTCTTTTGGACACATATTGTAGAAATCGAAATGGTCCATGGCGAAGCTAGTGATTGCTGACTGTCCTGCACATTTCTGCACACAGTCTACTCAGCAAAGACGCAATTGTGATGGCATTGTCAAACAGCTTGCAGTTATTTTTTTGTGATCGAGCAGTAGAGCAGTTTCCATGCTCTTGTAAAGATTGTTTTGCAGCCATTTTTAAAACCTGTTTTTGGGTAGGCTGCACCTCCAAAGTTGAGCTTTTGCAAAACCTCAAGAACTCCTTTCCATGCATTTGTATCCTAATTATTTGTCCTAATAGTTTTGTTTTTTGTGGCAACTCTCCATGTGGCTGAATGTGTTGTCTCAGCTATTTTTTTTTTTATAATCAGACCCTTAACAACAGAGGATGTGCTTAACCAAATGTCTCTCCTTTGTTTTTTCTCTCCTCCCAGGCCTTTTGTACCCTTGTAGTTTTGTCATTGTTCAGCAAGGTTCAACGGATCCAGGGTCATTGCTCTGCATTAGCTCTCACCTCAGACTCCAGCCAAGCATTTCACAACATGGACAATACAGAATTCTAATGTGGTTACATCTGTGCCTGGGCGGACCAGCTTCTTAAAGCAGCAAAACTTCCAGATGTCCTTCAGGGTGCCCATAGAATGTGGGACCATTGCTTTCCTCAACACTGCTGTATTATCTTGATTAAATCTTGATGATGTACTGAAGAAATCCTTTTTGTTTTAGAAATTGATAACTTTTTCATTTTGTCATCAGTGTGTCAGAGTCCTAGCAAATAATTTCGAATTCCCTGGAGATAATACAAGAAAGGTATAAATGAAGAATGCACCACAGCTAACTATTGCATCAGCTTTTATTAAATTTGATTGTGCTCATATGCAAAAACAATGATCATGATTCACTCGCCATTCAAATTAAAAACTGTCACTGTTATTAGATGTGAACATCTGGCCTGTTTTGGTCACATCCAACTGGAGCCTGTCCGAGTCACGGTGAATGTGGACAAAGAATTAGAAACACAGGTGTTCAGGAAGGGAGCGATTTCAGTTGAGGAAACTGAGGGCGGCTGTGCTGAAATGCATTGGGATCCAGGCCATCGTGTTAAAACTGATGTTATTACTGAGCGGCTTGAGGTCTAAGTGTGTGATAAATAGATAAAAAGACTTTTCATCACCCAAAGGTCTCCAAAGGGGAGACATTCTCAGCAACCTCTCCAAACCGCAAACAATAATATAGTGTCCAAAATTGTGGGACTATGACAAATGTAATAGTTTCTGCAGGGATCATAAAATACTGTTATAACTTGACAGAGCCAGTGCAGAAGTAGGAAACCACAGAGGTAGGTTGTAGCAAGTGTAAAACACAGATGTCTCAACTGGCCTGAATGAAAAAGCTCACTCTGCACTTTTGACAAGTTATTACTCACATACCAGTGAAAACATTTGCTTTAAAGATTTTATAAAAGTAACTTTCACAGATAATTGAGTTCAAGTCAGAAGTATTTGGACTCAAAAACCTTACATTTTTTGTGGCCACTTGGGGGCAGCTGAAACAAGCTGTAGCTGCAAGACTGAAATATTATCAATGTGCTGAGTTCCACTCCAGTAAGATCAACTGGCTTCATGCAATAAAGTAAAAAAGTCTTCTTCAAAATAAGCATTTTGCACAAGCTATAGCTTTAGGCTGGTGGCCTTTTTGAATATCCATGCATTCATAAGTCCCACTTCACACAACTCAAACACTTTATCAGTCTCATAAGTCATCACTGACTGTACTTTGGGATTTTTTCTCTTTTTAGCAAGAGAACTGTAATTTAACAAAAATGTCAGGTTTGACACTGCTTTGATTCTGAATGTGGTCATTACAAAACCAGAAGAAAGAAAAACATCTCGCTGTGGTGTACTTATCAGGATCTGGTATGAGATGTCTACAAAAACAAAATCAAATGAAACTGGAACAGCTGAACCTGTTTCAAATCAAATAAAAGAGAATGAGCGGGACGTTTAACATCTGGTCTTAGCCTTTCTTCACAAAACATCTGCTAAAATCACAGCTTGAGCGTTAGACACCAACAAAGAAATACCAACATCTGTCATGTGATGCAATCCTGCTACCTTAATCAACTTATAGCGCTGGATCTATTGACTATAATCAAACCAATAAAAAAAACATCTTGCATCTTTTATTTGACTGGCAAACAGGTTAGGGTTTCTGAGTTCCAAGAAGGATTCCATAAAAACATAATCTGACACAAACTTCAAGACTCAAAGCGTACCGCTCTGCATGTGTGCCGGTCGAGCAAATTGACCATCGCCACATTTCACACAGTTTCCATGGACACAGGAGAAATACAGTGAGATCAAACACCAGCCTTCTACCTTCTTCTCTGATTATACAGTGATCACAAATGTTCACAGCAACAAATTTGGAAGGGTATACAACCTGAACTGAATGCAGAAATATCTTTATTGTATGTTCCAAATATAAAAGCTGGATTACAAGAACTATCTGTGAAACTGCAGGTTGACCACAGTCATTGTTTTTGGTGGAATATCAAACTTAAAGATGCTGAGTGTCCAGATGAAATCTAGGAAGAGCAGTGCAGCTGTGCCAAACTTTAAATTCAAACACTGACAGCACCAATGCCATCCTTGTGTGAAAATTCAGCACGTTTGTCTTTCAGTGTGAGGCGAACAGAGATCTGCAGATTTTTGCAGAATATGAATAATGCCAGAAGTTGAGAGCCATCCGTAATGAAATGCACATGCTTTAAAGTGGTAAATCCAAGGTTGTAATATGCCATGTTTTGGATCCATAAACGTGTCATATTACATTTTGATGGACTGGTAAATAAATAAATAAGACACGGTGGGTTGGTTCTTGTCAACCACGAGCGGACCTGTTTGTCCTCAATGAACTCTTAACATCTGAATTTATTATCAATATTGGCCACAAGCCCGTTTGACACAATCAAGGTTGTATTTGATGGATGTGATGTGTGGAATCACACACATTAATCAGATTCTCCCCCCATGCAAAAAGCAAAGAGCTCCACATTTTTAAGCCACTCTGGGTTCATTACCAACTTTAATTTCTGTTTTGTTTAAAAAGCAGAGCCTAGTCAGTGTGTGATTGTCATCATTATCGTGAACTGTGAGTTGTTCATCAGGGAAAGGTCGGCCTTGCCATTTCTTGCTGAACAGTACAATACCATTTTACACTGTTTCCACCCTCAGATTCTGTATCTTCGAGCCAGTCCCCCTTTTCATCAATTACAAGGTGCCAAAGCAGCAGCAGGGAGGCATTTGCCACCGAGCCTTTAAAATGTCACTCTGGGCACTGACATCCAATTAATGAGAATTCAGCTGCGGATTTTCTCCCTATAAGAGATTATGGAGAGAGACAGGCGCCATCACTGTCCTACCTTGGGTGTTCTTCACTGAGAAAGACAGCTATTGTCACAACATGCCTGCCTCAAGGTGCTCTGCTCCACAGCCTGGTAAGTGGCTGTTTGATCCTTCTGTGTCAGACCATAGCAGGTATTTTAATGCAGACATCCTGGCTGTTTCAGGCAGCAAGCTTAAGTTTAAGAAATGCTGACCATGTCTAAGTAACTTCCACAACATGAAAAACAACAATTATACTTTGTTTATTGAGCATGTATCAAATTTTGTTTTTGATACATGCTCAGTTAAAGGCAACTCTGAGACTTGCAGTTGTTTTAAGGTGTGAAGGGAGGGAGGATATTTCATGTGGTAAAATCTTACAGTACGCCTGGCTGCCTTCCTCTCATCCCCTCAACCCTTCCGTTTCCTCCCTCCTCCTCCTTCCCAGACTGTTTAGGATGGGTGTAGTCTAGATGGGGAGTGGGCGAACAGCAAATGCCTGCCTAGCTGGCGAAAGATTGTGTCAGCCGAGCATGGACTATTCCAGCCTTGAGCTGTCCACCCACTCCAGATCCTGTTCTTCTGTGACTAGCCGGCAGCCTCAGCCTCCTTTACCCTCAATTCAGATGCTCTCTCAGTCTCACTTGTAAAGTCTGATTTCCATACGACCTTTTTAGACTTTTCTCTATGCAATGTCCATCCAAATCAGTTATGTGTAATGAACCAATGCATTTAAATTGGGCAGCGTCCAGGCACAGCACCAGGCTTGTTAGGGGATTATTATCTTTGCCTTAGTTTGTCTTGCCTCAGGTTGATGAAATGTCAAAAGCTGTACTTATTAGTTGTGTGTATGCTCCGTGGAATCCCCTCTCCTTATGACTAAATCTTTTAAGCCCAAGGCGAGACATTTCTCTGCTTAGCTATTACTCCAGCTTCTTAAATGCCAGAGAGAACAAGTTGGGATCCTTACGATGAAACTTTTGTCTTCTGTTTTTCCTTCTATTTTTTTTTCACAACTTTATTTAGGAAAAATCTGATAGATATGGCTTTAATCAGGAGTTTGACGCCTGGCTCTGGGCTTTGTTATTGTCTTCTTGTGAAAGTGAGGCTCCATCAGCTTCTGTAGTTATGTTTGTGTGTGTTAGAGAGAGAAAGGAAAGAAAGGGCTTCATGACGAACAGGCAGCGCTGATGTGATGAGCTGTGACACACGGGGCAGCGCTCCATCCCTGTGTTGGAACATGCCTGGATGCTCCACGGAGGGTTTTTTTTTTTTTCGGTTAAATCTGAGTCCCGCTTGTTAATGTGTAAATTACCGCAGAGTCCAAACAGGTCTTGGCTTTAACAAGAACAGCCTCAGAAAAAATGAGGCAGCTTGAAGCGGAGCCAGTAAAGAGTCATCATGTGGTGTTCGCTGACTTTCAACACAATAAGTGTACTTTTACTAACAGCTGCACACCCAGTGTGATCTACTGCTCAAACTGGAAAGGGTAGATCACCGCTACTATTTGTTCGGGAATCCATATTTTGTGCCAGTCTGGATGTTAAGATACCCCCACAGGGATCAGGAAGCTCGCCTCTGCTTCTCCTTTGGATACACAGAACTGTAAACTGGTTAACAGCTGATTTAGTCCCCAAATTGGTTCCCCCGCAGGAAAGAGGAAACTTTCTTCTGGTTAAAGCAGCGTCTGCCCCAGACAGAGTGGGAGGAGATGGAGATGAAAGCAGATCCTCAATGTGTCAATGCATGTTTCCCAGAGAGATTTCTATCCCCATTTCACTTCTACCCACACCAATAAAGTGACTGCAATGTGTCAGCAGCACTGACTGGTTTGAATCTAGAAGAGAGCACGAAAAAAGATTTCTTTTTTGAGTCACCTGCCAGCATCTAACGGAGAGAACTGTACTGTCTGTCTCTCTGCCTCTTCCCTCTCCCTCATCTCCTGCTCTGTGTGTGTCTCCCTCCCTCACTGCATTTTTCCCAGGCTGAGGCGTCCATGGACCCTCTGGCTCCGCTGCTTTCGTCAGTGACTTGGAGCGCTCTGAGAACTTTGTGAACTCGTATTGGAGTGAGAAGGGAGAGGAAGGGGAGCAGTTGATGGGACGCAGCCTGGCAGCAGCAGCAGCAGCAGGCTCCTCTGGAGACAGCATCAGGACTCTCAGCTGGAGATAATCCCCTGGGTCATGACAAGACAACGCCTCAGCTTCTTAACCCCCCTGGCTCTGCTGGGGCTCCTCGTGGGGCTTGCAGACCTCAGCCATGGCTCTGCTGGTGAGGATGAGGATTACTACATGCAGGAGTGGCTGACAAGAGAACAGTACAACCAGGTCCAGGTGCTGGAGAAGACTGTGGCCTCGATACCTGACAGGCATGAGAACCCTAGCCAAAACCCTGCCAAGAAAGTGCCCAAGGGAAAGGCAGACAGCAGCAGGCAGACGGATAAAACCACAGCTGATGCAAAATCAGGTAAAAACTTTGCTACCTCTTCTTAGGACAATTTGGAATAAAGTGTTGGATAAACTGTTGCTTTTTTACAGCTTAAATCTCAAGCCTTCTTGTGCATTTAGTCATAAAACCTTAGTCTCACTCTAGAAATCCTCCACAAAATCATCCTACCAATAGCAGTGCAATCAATAAGCAATATTGATTAAAAAAAACAACACCTACATCCACAGTATTCTTATGGTAGAAGTTTTTGTGGCTGTAACATTTAAGCTAGAAAACTTCAGCTGAAACTTTTAAGTGAAGTAAATTTATGAGTCAGAGTTGCCACTAGATGACAGTGTGTGGCTATACATTTCAGCATTTTAAGGCAAGTTTTGAGTTAAATTTTCAATAAAATAAACATGAGATTATTGTATGTATGGGTAAGAAAGGATATTGTTTGAAATAAAGTAATAAAAGAAGAGTTACGCCGAAAAGTGTCACCTGGTTTTCTTTCTTTTAGCAGCAGTTAATGCTTTTCACATGAAAAGTTGAAATTGTTTATCAAAGAAGTTGCTGTTTATTACTGAAAACTACTGTTTGATTACTTTTTCTCAACTTGTGGGTGCCAGACACAGTTTGATTAATCCAAATGGAAAATTTGAGGCATCGGATTGAACCTGCGTGTTCTCTGGGACTTCAGAGGAGCAGCTGAATTCAATTCACATGGTGATGGATGTGCAGAGAAAAAAGAAAACAACAACAATCACCTCCTCAGGTAGTCCTCCTCCTCCTCACTCCCCCCTATGCATAGATCAGAGCCATGTTTCTGTGTGGCCTCTGCACAAAAGCAGGATTAACAGCCTCACGCACGGCAGAGGTCAGGACTGCATTACATGTCGGAGCCAGAACACATGTGAAATCCACGTTTTCCCAAAAGCAGCAAGACGCAGCAGTGCTGCTCCAGCTCCAAGGTCTCTCTATGGGAATCTCAGCACATGCAGTAGCAGGTTGTAGGTATGTTTAAAATCCTGCCAGGTGATTGGAGGACAGTAACACGCATGAGGGTTTCTGTTGGTTGGTGGCAGATAATTTAGAGCAGCTGTGTCGACAGTGACCTCATGTTTCAGGCATCTGGCTTCACGTGTCTCAACAGAGATACCTGCTGCAGGTGGGAGGAGAGGAGGAATAAAATAAGAGGAAAACACACAGAAATCACAACTTGCCTTTGATGAGAGATTTTTGTTTTATCTGCATCTCACTGCTCCATATTAACAAAATTATTAAATTGTTATTATGCATCCATGCATTTTAGTTGTTGGTAGAAGCTCCTTCCGCTCAACAAAAGTCAACAAACATTAAATTAATTTTTCAATGTGTTCTCTGCTTGAATGTTTCCATTTTGGAGATTTGCTTAAGCACATTTCAAAAGGCTGCTAAAAAACTTCATCGCAGTCTTGTTTCAGTTAAGACCTTCAAACTAATTTGATATCAGGAAAATAATAGGTTCAATCCAAAACCTGGAGAAACAAGGTGCAGAAAAAAAAACACCTTGTATCTTTAAATTTGGGCATTGTATCACCACAGCGACTAAATGATCATATCTCTGTGCTTTCTAAATCCGTTTTGGTGAATCACGTATGCAGCTCGGAGCATTGTTGAGGATTTAACGTGTCCCCGGAATTAGACAAGGATAAAGACTTTCAGATGTGAGAAGGATTGTTATCACGTGGGGCCTATCCTGACCTGACACTCAAATAAAAAGCACACGCCTCACTTCCATCTTCAGTCCCTGGAATGTGACTCCTGGCCCCCATCCTGTCTCTCGTACGGGGTATTTTCATGACTGATTTGAACCTGGAGGCTGTTATCGCATAAATATTATCAGCACACTTGAGAGTGCAAATTAATCCACATCATGGTACATTTACTGTAACTGAACATAAGGAGCACAAGAGTTAAAGGTTTTCAATTTCTGCCCACAGAGATTGTCTCTTGGTTCGGTCCCCAGTCCAGAATCCATCCATATGTGTACGACGGAATCCTGCCAAAGCATCTGTCTTTACTGTGTCACCATTCATTGTTGTCTCTGCTGACAGCAGTGAATCAGCAGTTTTAAATGTGATTCAACCTTTTACAGTCCCCTTTTTTAGAAAGGCAAAACATATATGTTTCTATTCGTGATTCATTTCATTTTCTTCCTCAGTGAAAACACCCAACAAAAAGGCAGAGAAAAACAAGAAGAGCAGCCTGAAGACCCCAAACAGCATCTCAGAAGGAGGACAATACAGCTCAATAAAAGAGGGTGAGTGAAGAACCAATGACACTCTCTCTTGTTGTGTGAAATTCATGATCTCATAAAAATTCATCTTCCCTCCACTGTGCAGAGATCGTTTCTCCACTTTCACAGGAGCTGTTAGGATGGGAAAAAAGAAACAAACTCTCTCAGAGATGATAAATATTTTGGAAAGGGGAAGAGTTTTCAGAAAGCATATTTTCCCTGAGAGAAAAAGTCTGGCAATACAAGATGATGCTCTCAGAAGTGGAGTCAAGCCACAGAGGCACTGATGTCCTCTTTGCCTATGAAGCATGTTGTTTGGTTTCCATGGATCGCAGTATATTTGCTAAACTGAAGCCAAGTTGCCCCAGTAGCCTTCCTGTCCTGTCCGATGACCGATTAAACTCGCTCGACTGAAAACGTGATTTGGGGCAAAGCTCGTGTACTTTGACCTCAGACTTTCCACAGCTCTGCAAACGCTTATGTTGTCTATATTACACTTATTTAGCATAACGGTAAGCTGTATTTAATAATGCAGGGACGTTAAGATTGGGTGTAGAGTCCAACTGTGATTTTATGTGTTTATGTTGAAACCATTGTAAGGAACCTACCAAGACAGACAGAGCAGCTGCCATTTTTAATTTGCCACTGGAGGAATGGGAGCAGAAAGTTGGATATTCTTGCATGTAGGAAAATGGGAAAACTGCGCCGACATGCCTGGCACAAAGAAGTCCCGCACAGTTGAGACCTGGACAGCTAAGAGTCCCAGAATCATGTTTTCATGGCTGAAACTGTGACTTAGCAGCAGTCTGTTTTCTGAATTAGTTTCAGTGTTTCCTGGTAGCAGCTGACTAATCAGCACTTTGAGAACATCAACAATGTACAAATCATACACTTCCTACACATCAAGAGCTCTATTACTCTATTACTTACTAAGAAATTGTTTAGCCTCTAAAACTTTAATTATTTGGCCATTGTTGGAGGTGTAGCAGAACCTCAGTGCCTGCCACATCCACACATACCAAAACAATAGGGAATTCATTAAACAGGGCTCTAAGACAAGCAGGGATTTTCAAAGTTTAATTCAGCGGATGTTTCAACGGCTCATTCATTACTCCCATCAGACGTAACTCAAATGTGTTGAAACAAGATGTTTCCGTCGAGATATCACAGTTTGTCACATGTGCACAGTCCAGCTACAAAGGCTGGGGCTGATAAAATGTCACAGAGTTTTTGAAAGATTGGTCTGTTGAAGAGTAAAAATTGTATCAAGGGTTCTTGTGCAGCTGTCTGATGATTTGTTGTTATGATTCAGGGTGATGTTTCTTTCAAAGGACTAGTGTGAAGGCTTTAATGGTGACTAGCAGTAAGATTTTA
Source organism: Toxotes lorentzi (assembly GCA_037833715.1). Classification (NCBI taxonomy): domain Eukaryota; kingdom Metazoa; phylum Chordata; class Actinopteri; family Toxotidae; genus Toxotes; species Toxotes lorentzi. The sequence continues at coordinate 12,032,683 of JBBMJY010000014.1, read as the reverse complement.
AGCTTACAGTACATAAACATTAGAAAATTTATAAATTATACACCTAAAGTATTTTAATACTGTGTCACCAGAATTGAAATAAGTACTTGTGATACATTGCCTGACTAAAATTTGGTCCCAGAATTGGTTTTGTCCCTCAGCATTAACATGGCAAGTGGCCTAGATAACAACATATGAGGCCTTGACTGTCTGTTTTGTCGTTCCTATTACACATTATTGTTGAATCCAGATGCTGCGTTCCTGTGTGGGTCCTCTTGCTGAGGATTGCATGCAGATGGTGATAATGATTTAGGGCTTTGCAACATGGCAGACACCCACCTTTTTTTTTTTTTTTTTGTCCTGCTAACCTTGATCCTTTAGGCTGCTTCGAGGGCCGGGTTGTCCCTAATATGTTGTGATCGCTCCATTCAGAAAGCCTGTGGACTAACAGTATGTGTCTGATCTCGAAAGATTGTAAATATAGATATACAGGGTCACAAGGAGAGCAGCATGTGTTTTATTGCTGTACAGAGTTAGTGTGAATACAACGCCAGTGGCTTTGCCTCTGGCTTGTTAATCAACTTTTACGCTTCAGTTTTACATCAGGAGTTAATTTGGTCTCAAGCTATGTTTGCTTTATGCTCCATGCATAAATTGCCTAATGCATGTGTGGATCTTGGAAGCTGATCCTCTTTGTCGGTGGCTTCTTTAAAAATCTTGGTGCATATGATTGATGATCTTCAGTGTCTCAGACATATCAGGCTAATGGAACAGTTATATAACACAAAGCCAGCTTGTTCTATGGATCAAATATATACTTTCCTGCCAACGTCACATGCATATATCATGTAAAAGCAAATGTCCAGATCTGCAGTACTTTTTAACAAAAATTCCTTTGTTTTCTTTGTGCCTGTTACACTTCAGCATCCATTTCTGAAGGCAGTCCTGGCTGTATGACAGCGACATGTGAAGCATATGCTGCATGTACAAACAGACCGGTGCCCAATCGGAAATTCTTGCTCTGAAATTCCATTGCTGTGGTCCAGGGAAGTCTGCAAACAGCTTGATCTGACCCAAAGAGCCATTGGGCAGCAGGGATTTCACACGTCAACCTTGATTTGTCCATTTGGCCCTCATTGGGTGATATCCATTGTAGTGTAAAAGATGAGCCAATCTCATACAAAGAGCTCTTTTTAGTGAACACCCTCTCAGTTACTGCAATCACTTAAAGACAGGCATCTTTTCAAATGAACTGCAAACTCCCTCCAGCAGCAAATGAAAGCATTTTTAAGTAATGTGCAGCTTTCTCTTTTAAAGACTGTGTTTTTCCAAAATAAAGGCAGAGTGCCTTGAATACGGCTGCATGCCTGCCAAACTGCTGCTGTGGCATCAGTGGGTGTTACTGGATAACTGGCACGCTCAAGGAGTTAATAACTAGATGATTTTTCATCTTGATGATGACTGCTAATTGTCATCATCAGTACCGCCAGTAAAGATGCAAACAATGGGCCTCAACTACATTGTAGATTCCTAATAAAAAAGACTTAAGCAAAGCAAGGCTAAAAAAAAGTATTAAATGACATATCCCATGACAAGATGAGTATTTTTTACATTGTAGTGTTTCTGCACGACTGAGCATGGAGCCATACAACACGCCTACAGCAAGACATCAAGGTCACACACTGCAGTCTGAATCACAGCTCCCAGGCATTGCATACAGTAACTGTCTCCACTTAGGGTATCCCCAGCTAACACCACTTTTCTATAACTTACACACTACAATCAGTTTACCAGTCATGGGAAGTACTACTCAGCCAGCAAAAACAAGCCTGAGGTCCGAAATCACGCAGTTAACTATGTGGTGCATTTACCCTCCCTCCTTTTATTTTGGGGACTGAATCTGAGCATACAAGTTCATCCACAACAAAGTGCCCCAAAAAAGTAGTGTCCGCAGCATATACACTACTTTCTGCTAACAATCCACAATGCAATTCATGCATTGTGGATTTCATGGCTGTAAATTACTGTTGTGCAACTCAACAGCTGACAGTGACCACACAAAATAATGATGATGAATAAGAAATCCCAATTTACTGCTCACCATTAAGTGTCTCGTTACACAGGGGGTGTTGAATGAGTGAATGAGGGAGTGATTTTAGACACAGCATAGGAGTCAAGTCCAAGAAAATAACCCATTGAGGTCACACTGATGTTATTAGGGTTATTTCAGACTTAAGACTTTACAAGACAGAAAGTCCAGTTAAAGCATGAGACCTGGAGTTAGGATGACATTAAGACATTAAGACACTGGCATTTATAGTAGGAAGGGTCAAAGTGCTCCAAAGAAACTATAGTCCAGCATTCACACAAGTGTTTGAGCATACAGGGAGCTGTGTTAATCAAATACATGGTGATCAGCGTTATGAGAATAAACCTTTTAATAATCCAAGCTTGGAATTTGTTAATTCGACAGCCTGTGGATTACTAATGTCTGAAAAACAAAATCGAAATCTTCATCATCCATGAAGTCCAGTATCCAGTGACAGCTAAAAAAATAATGACAGTACCTCTCTGACACTGAAAGATTTGATCTCATTTTATGTTTTATCAAAACCTTTAAACGCACCGACAGGTTTGAGGCTGTGGCTGCTGCAATTTCCCATTTTCTCTCGTTCAGGATAATGATATTGCTATAGTCATTTCAACAATTTAATCATGTATTCAAGGTGCAGTTAGATGGCTGAGATAGGTGTGCATTGCAAAATTACCAAAGGGAAGCGTTCATAGTATACAGTCATTAATCACCCATGGAGCTTGACACTTGTTGAAATTCATAGCAGTTAAGGCATCAAAGCCTCTGTCACGCTGTTAAACTCCATTTCATTGATACAGGCTCACCTTTTGTAGTTTGGTTTTCTAGATTTTGAGAAATTGACTTGTTTACTCACAGAAGTGTGTAATGTTGGATGCAACTGAACTGATCTTTTTCTCCTATCGAGCTCAAAAATGTGATGTGGGTGCTGCAGATGATCAATTTGCCTGCAAAGAAATCTTGTTTGATGAAAAATTTCCCATCTTGTGTTTTGTTGTGTGAGTGTGTGTCTGTGTGTGCGCGTGTTGTCATGAGGCAGAACGAGGAAACATCAACACTGATAATGGCTGCTATCGTAACAATCACCTGCTGCTGTAATTTAGGCATTTCACATTATTAGAATGAAGCTGTTTCCAGCTCACTATGTGTTGACTACATTAGGTTTTCTGAATAGAGCACATAGTATTAGATCTTCTCAGTAACAAAAACGGAGTGCAGCTGCTGTCTTGTTTGTTTCACACATTCGAGCTCACAGTGCAAAGTCTAAATTGCTCATTACCGTCGAGTCATTTTGTCAAGCTATTAATGAATGCATGGGCCCTGACTAAGGAGCTATACTGTGCAGAAAGCAATGTAATGCATACTGTATATAATAACATATACTATACATATCATTACCATCACACGCCAATTTGTAATTCTCATTACCTAGAATGCCCTCCTATGGGACTGGAGACACTGAAGATTGATGACTTCCAGCTTCACGCTTCAACTACGAAACGCTACGGCCTTGGTGCACACAGAGGTCGTCTTAACATTCAGGTAAGACAGGAATGTAAAGTGTTGGCGTAGCTTGGGCAAGCTTACCTGAAATGTAGGGGCTTACATAACACCCAGTGCAATCTCGCCTTTCCCTGGAAGCTTTCATGTTTGGTGGAATCGTGCACGAAGCAGCAACACATAAGAAGTATGACTGAGAGACTTTTAATTTTAGGATCTGTTTAAGTTCATATTTCTGCTCCATGGAAAGATGTTGGCTGTGATAACTGGATTTTCCTCAGTTAAATGTGGACGGCATTATCATTCTGTTTCAGCTCACAGCCTATTCTTAACACTCCAAAACTAACTCAATGGAGAAAGTAATAGTGTTGCCATCAAACCAGGGGCACATCCCCAAAACTAATAAAAAGGACTGGCATCTGGGAGAAGAGGTATTTCCTGTTAGTGCAAGCTGTGCTTTGAGGGTATTAGCCTGCGTATAGTCTGCAGAGAGCCTCATCTTCTGCAGGCTGCACTGCTCTGAAACTGCACGATTAATGAAACATACACGCATGCTCTTAATTCACACAAGACAGCAAGGCATTATGTTTCAGGAAACCAACAAAACAAAGGATTTATTGTTTTGTATGTGTGTGCACACCAGTGCATGTGAGTGCATGTCAGGACTCATCGAGGGACAGAGATAGTGTCCCTTCTAGAGAACAATTATCTGTACATCAGGACAAACACATCAAAAGCAGATGTTGCCTGTTGAATCAGGCCTGTGGCCAGTGAACTTGGTTTATTTCCACTGTTGTAGCTGCTACGGTTTATTTGGATTCCAGACACCAAGAGCACTGGGATGAATTTAACTTTCTTTTTATATTAGGAGACGCATGCAGACCTGAAAACATGAACAACTGAAATACTGGGAAGCGCTGAGATTGTACTTAGCCTGTAAAATTAGTAATAATCAGAATGGAAAGTTAATAAAAAAAAGAAAGCTGCCCTGCAGCAAAATACAAACAGTAATAGACAATTATCTGATACATGTGCCATATTTCCTTTCATTCAAGTAAATAGTTCACGAAAGGTCCTGGGTCTGCACCTGGATAGGGATTGGCACCAAAATTGAATCACTTCTTCCATGGCCAAACCTTCTTCCATATTTCACTGAAATCTGTTTTTTAACAAATATTTGGAATGTTCTGCTACAGTACCTGACAGACAAACAGAACATAAAACAGACCCCGTTATTTGCATATCTCATCCATTATTCAACAGTAAGCCCAGACATGCAGTTTTGCTTTAGGAATCTGGTTCAAGGCAGCTGAACACTTACAACTTATAACTGAAACACGCTTTTTCTAACTGCACATTAATGAAAGTGCAGGATCGATTAGAGAGTTAAATTAGAGAGTTCATGCGGCTGCTTATTTTCTGTTGTACACACATGAACATATTGTTTTCTTTTCCATTTTGAACCCATGTCCCAACAGAAAGTCAGATCAGTGAATCACCTTCTTTGATACACAGATGTGCAATGTGTTTTGATTTAGAAGATGATTTAAATTTACCAAAATCCAAAATGGTCCTTTGTGGACTCTTATTACACGTGGGACTAAATCTGATTCATTTACTTTTTATGACAAAGACTAGACCCCAGATACAGTGCATAAAAGAATAATGTGTGAGTAATTAGACACAATACAGGGATGTTAAATGAATATTAACCTAACATAGTTCACAAAACTTAAAATGTGTCAGAACATTGGCACAGTAATTGCACAATGATTTCACCCCAATTCCAATTATGATGTACATAAAGTACCTTTAACTCATCTTTGAGGTGAGAATATGTAAATGTGGATGCTGAAATGGTTGTGTGTTAAGGCATAATAAGTGGACTTCAAAGAGACTTGGCAGTTATGATAACGAGGCCGTACTGTTATGAGCTCAGCATGCACAGAACAGCATGTCATCACAATGTTTAAGAAGAAAATGAACAATGTGGCCTGTGAGCATACAGCATGTGTCTGACTGTTCACACGTCTCGCTCAGAGCCAGCAGTGTCATCTGGAGCAGCACAGGCTATATGGATAGAGTAGCATTTAATGCATTATAATTAGTTGGTATAAACAGCTGTTGAAGTCAAGAAAGCGTGTCCTCATGTTACATCAGTAAATCGTGCACTAAAACTGTTGCAGAAAATTCAGGAATGCTGGGTTTTGGAAAGAGGCTCAGACGATGTTTTCAACACTCAGCCCTGTCTCACAGATGTGTCCTGAGTACATTTCTGTAATTCAGCTTCACTGGCATTGTTTTGCCCTTGTTAACTCCCTTTGGTCTCTTTCGAGAAACGTAGACAGCACCTGTTTCATAAAATTTACAGTCGATGTGCTGTCTTCATCATGGTAGAAGACACATTTATCTAGCTAAGCTGATTCTTATCTAGACAGCATATTTTAGATTGCCAGGGGATCGAATCTAAACATCTCAGCCTTGTTGACTTTTGCATGCTTCACCCTTTCAACTGTCAACACTTAGATTGTAAGTTTTCATAAATTTGTCACAAAACCAAGCAAAGCAGAGGCTGTCAGCACTACCAGTAATTGTGTTGCACCATGCATAGACTGTGTGCGTGTGAGTCAACATGTACATCTGGAATAAAACTGTGCTCCACACGGCTGTTTCTGGCCTGCAGGCAGGCCTTTACGAAGATGACCTCTATGACGGGGCCTGGTGCGCGGGGAGAGATGACCCGCTGCAGTGGTTCGAGGTGGATGCCAGGAGGCTGACAAAGTTCACAGGGGTCATCACACAAGGCAGGAGCTCCCTCTGGTCGTGAGTATGAACCCTGCAGACATGCACGGAGAGCTGCAGATGGTCACATAGTGAAGATGAGGATTTTCTTGGGTAACTGCAGAAGATGGGTTTTGTGCCAGTTTATCTAAGTTGCCTTAAATCCTGGTCATGTCTGTCTTGAAGTTGTTTTAAATCATTTGGGGGCATTCATTTTTGTTGGAACATGAAAAGCAACTTCCACAGCGCTAGATAATTCAGCATATTGCATATGAATCTCATTTTAAGATTGTTTGTTTTGTTTGCTATACAAAAGCTGGTCAGTGCAGGTGCCTTATTTCAGATCTACACTGCAGTTCATGTAAGGAGAAGGATAAAAGAGAAAAAAAAGATTAAATATAAGAGTGAAATGTGCAAAATAGATCAGTTAGATTATTATTTTATGCTTTATGTCAGGCCAATCGCCTGTAATTTGTAAGGAAAAACTCTCCACATGGAAATAGACTGACTGGCTGACTGCCTTTTTTGTCAGAGATGATTAATCTCGCCAACTTTGTAGGATTCATCTTCTGGAGGACATGACTGTGTGTACAAAATGTCATGGCAATCCGTCCAATATCTGTGAAGATAAAGTCAGTCTAGACCAAAGTTGTGTGTGACACAAACATTGCCATCCACAGAGCCACGAGGCTTGCATGGCTAATCAAAAACCCAAAACACGTAATTGGCCAAATTACATATGGCATGAGTTTCAGAATGAATATAGGAAATGAAAACTTGTAGACAGCAGTAATTGTTCCAAAATTTCAAGTGACACTCGGATTTTCCTTTAAACCCAAATGGAAAATTTGACTTCTCAAATATAAACACAACAAGCTTTTCAATCTCGCCCACATGACACTGAACCTTCACGGCTTTTTGCCCTTTTCACAAGTCTTTTCTGATCCTCTCACTGTGGGATTACAGATTTATTGATTGGAGTGCAGCCTCATTCTTTCATCTCCCTTAAAAAATAACACTGGGGAATATAGATTTTACCTCACCATAAGCTTGTCCATCACACTCAGATGAAGGCTAAAAAAAAAGAGGATATAACAGGGATTATGTTTTTAAACTGTGCATATTTTAAGACTTTAATTAATTTATTATTTAATTAAGTGTTTGCTGACCACGATATGGAATGAGTCATTCAGCTGTGCGCGACTAACAGTACAATTGTTAGTTTTGACAATAGTTTTGAGGTCACAGTTTGAAAAGGCTTTAAAAACGGTTTACAAGTTAGAATTAATGGATTTATTCATCTTCAAGCTTTTGAAGATACAATTACATACGTTAGGATGTCATTAATACGGGGCTCTTCCACAATTACAGCAACAAAGTGATGAACTGAAGGGAAGAGTTGTATTTGCATTTAAGCCAATCGTCTGTTCACCAAGAAAACCAATAACTACTTTTGCTCAGATTTTCCTGCACCATCTACCTCCTCTGACTTCGCTCTGTAATAATATTTGACAACTTTTGGCCTTTCTACTTCTTAATTGGGAAGGGTGGCACAGACTTCTGGAAACTGCTGCGTAGCTAGAGAGCATGGGGAGATACTTTATCAGGCTGTGTTTGTAATTTTCCTTCAAGGCCAGCACGATCTAAGGGCGCAGAAGACACTGATTCCTGAGACAGAATTTCTCCACAATTAGCTCTGTAGGGTATGTAGCTGTCTGTGGTGCCAGCTCAGGGGCTTCTGCCTATAACGGTGCTTTAATTAGCAGAACTGGGAATTCTTACCAGGCTGGACAAGCTCAGCACTGATGTTTTTATCCAGAAGCATGGGAGTCACTGCCAGCCTACACACTGCAAACTCTGGGTAGAGCTCTGTCTGGCATGATGGGACATTAAGTCATCAGTGAATTCCTTTTGCAGAAAAAACATTGCACTGTTTTAACGTTTCACCTCTCTGTGCTCTACATATGCTATTTCTAATGGACCAAAGAAGTGTGTTTGTAAGTAGTAGCTCCTTAGCTATAGCTCTTTGTCTTGTCCATTTTCAATTAGATTTTTTTTTTTTTTTACAGTTTTTCTCTCTGATCCAGACAGTCATGTGTTTCCATGCATTATGAAAATCTGTTAGCAGACTTGTCAGATTTGCTTGATTTTTATAATCCTTCACAGTTCAAGTTTTAGTAAAATCAGTCTAAGTTTGGATGTTTTCATTTGGTTTATTCAGACTATTCAGTATATTTTCTGTAAATGGATGGAATCAGCCCATAAAACATGCAGGTAGGTTCTAATAATGTGAAATGAATCACTTAACTACATGACAAGTAGAATGGAACTCCCCCCGGGTTCCTGAAACACCCACAGTTCTAGAAAAAAACAGAGATTTGATGCTCAGTGTGATGGCTTACATAACTCAAGCAAGTTACAACAGAGTGCTAAGAAATTTTCCAACTCAACAGAGATAAATGGAAACCAATGAACACTAAGAAAGGTGGATTCAAATTTCTAAAACACACAAACATGTTTGCTAAATGTTTAGCTGCGATGTAAAGTAAACATTATTTGTTGCAAATGGACTAAAACATGCATAACCATTAACCATAACGTATGGAAAACAGTGAGATATTGATGTTTCAGAAATAAACAGTGAATTTCAGAACCAAAACTCGACCCAGTTAAAATGAAAATCATCTGCATGACAAACTTCACTTCTGAACAGATTCCAAAACTCCAAGTAATAAAAGGCTCAAGTGACACCTCTAATATAAATTCTTTGACCTCCTCTCCAATTTTCCCATTTTCAAATGGACTTTCACCCTGAGAGATTTAAGCGTGCCTGGATGTGTGCTGGGCATCTTCCTCACACTCACCTCAATGCTCCATTTGCACTGAACTCAGCCTGACAGGATATTTCTTTTCTTCCTCTCATAACTTGATCTCATTCTGATTTTCTTATAATGTTGACAGAAGTGACTGGGTGACCTCGTACAAGGTCATGGTGAGCAACGACAGTCACACCTGGATAACACTGAAGAACGGCTCAGAAGACTTGGTGAGTAACAATCATGGCATTTGAAAACTGCAATCCACATCTGCAAAGTTGAAACTTTTCATCATGCAGTAAAGCTTTTTAGCTTGAGCATTATTATTCTTTCTCTCTGTGAACTAGCTTGTCTTGTTTTGCTTGTCCCTGACTGACTAGAAGCCGATAGAAAAATGAATTCTTAAATTCTTCCTGAGAGCAATTACAGAGGAAGCCTTGGATCTCTTAGTATTTTCCGGCTTAATGAGCTGAGAGGGAATAGTAAATACTGATGATCCTCAAGCAGATGGGAACCTCATCCTGGCTCATTGTCAGACTCTTTTGTACTTGGGCACTTGAAGTAACTGAAGTCACAGAAACCAAACACAGCAATACCTTAACAACAAACTACAGCAGCTGATCACTGATGCATTCAGATGTAAAATAACAATGATATTAATAATCCTATTATCACTTAGCATGCAGATCTGATTAAGTTGATATTTTTGAGGAAAATCATATCTGCGTTGCTCCCTGCTGTGGTTCACGTACCCACAAATGAAATTTTGGTGTAACTGTACAGTCCCTTGGCTGGTGGTGCCATTGATGATGGGAGATGATGCCCCTACAGTAATTTTGTCTCAGATACAAGCTGCTTGCTCACCCACTCGCCCACCTTTTGTGCCAAATGCCAAACTGTACTGTTTGCCTTTCAAAATGCCAAAAGGTGCAGAGAACAACTCCAACCGTGGATGTTGAAATTTACAGTAAACTCCCAGCGGTACTAGAGTTTAATGATACTCGACAGGTGCATGAATGTGTATTTGTTTAAGGTTATGTTATGTTTAGTTATGTGGAACAAATCATGGAAACACCTTTTTTTTAATCTCTTTCCATTGTCCTTTCTAAGTGACTTTATTCTATTTCCAAAAGCTTCTTTAACATCTACTGTATGTTCTATTGTTTATACATGGTGACTTTGTAATTGTATTGTGTGTTTTGTATGTGTGTTTTTTAGGGTGCTTTTTAACATCCAGGTCAATGGATGACAATTAGCATTCTAGGCTACATTTGGCTCAGTTACAGCTCTTGATCAAAAGCCATCCCCTTCTGAGAAATAAACTAATAAATGAAATGAAATAGCTAAAATACAAGTTGGGTTAACTTCTAAAATCCAGTTCTTCAGTGTTTATTCACCATCTGGCTGACTGTCTTTGCCTCAGTAGATCTTCAGGGCCAACAGGGAGAAGGAGATCCCAGTCCAGAACATCTTCCCAATGCCAGTGGTTGCCCGATACATCCGAGTCAACCCTCGATCTTGGTTTAACAGCGGCAGCATCTGCATGAGAGTGGAGATCCTTGGCTGTCCTATGCCAGGTGACGGGTTTGTATGGACAAAGCAGACACATGAATAATTCCTGCCACTGAAGGGTAGGAATATCAGTATGATACAGGATTTGGGCCTTGTTATGACAGACATTAGCCATGCGTGAAAAAAATTAAGCCTGCTTTATTTATTTGAATGAGTCCACTACGTTGACACAGTGGAGATGCCGAGGGCTCTGGCAAAAATCATTTGGCAAGGCGCCGTGTAGGCCAATGAAATACGCTGAAGCACGCATTCCAGGTAGATTACTTCATGTGAGAAGTATATTTCTGAAGTTTACCTTGTGATCAATGAGACAAAATGTAAAATGATCATCCACCAAGTCCTCTAAATTAAAAGGACTGAAATAGGTTGTTAGTCCATGCTCTCCACAACAACACATAGAAACGTTTTCTGCTCTAATGCCACTATTGATGGGATGACATCGCCATTTCAGACCATTCTCGGATCTTCTGCTGCTATGGTAAAGTTTTGTTTAGGTTGAGGCACAAAAACAGTTTGGAAAGGGTAAGAGAAGGATCCTGGTTCCGACTGTCATCGTGGCAACAATGCTAAACAGGACCCCGAACATCAACAGCCGTTTCTCGTGTTAGAGTTAGATGTCATGTCATGATTACCACAGCCACTAGAGGGCTTAGTTGCTTGAACGTAAACATGCCCTTTTGTGGCAACGGCTCATTTTTCAAGGACAGTCTCTGATTATCGCTGTGATAACCGAGTTGTATCCTGTTTCACAGTATTATAAACTGCTGTGCCATGTTTTGGCACCGGACCTCTTGGATTTCAGTGACTCATCGGGGCTTGAAGCCACACACCCCCCGCCAAATGAAGACTTGCATTTTTTTGAAGTGCAGGGTTGTTTTCAGTCTGAAAGCCCACTTAGCAATGTGACTCATTTAAAAAGTGTACATTTTTAATTGACCTGTTTGCTCTCAGCATTTGTTAAAGGGACAGACCTGTCCCTCAGGTCTTCCTACTCACCTCTGTCACTAACTAGTCATGCAGCTTTGGTTTTACATGCTGAGGTACTAAGACAATTTTCATTGGAACATTTCCTTAAAAAAAATTGCCCAATGAAAGCTTGGTACAGCAAGGTCTGTCCAGATTATCCACAGTAACTGGGACATTGTTTATAAAGACAGGTTGCTGTTGAGTTATTAATGTGTAACTGTTGAGTGCCGGGGGCACAGCACATTAAATTAAATTTCACTTCCTTTGTGTTGAAATGGCAGCAGAAACCTCAAAGGCAGATATCTCAAAATCTTGGCACAAAATATCAAAACTTACTTCAGGGCTAAATGCCACTATAGGTAAGAGAGAAAATATGTTGAGAGCAGAGGCTCAGCATTTATAGTCTTTGAACACCTGGTATGACTGATCATTTCTTTCCGGAGGTATCATCACAAGTAAAGTAATTAATCCACCTTCTTTAATTTCTGAGTATTAATAACTGTATGTTTGCCTGATCCCCTGCAGATCCAAATAATTATTACCACAGACGCAATGAAGTCATAACAACAGACGACTTGGACTTCAGACACCACGGCTACAAAGAGATGAGGCAGGTGAGTCACAGTGAACGGGAAGCAACATATTTCAGTGTACATAACAAGGCGCCGGCTCTTATTTCTTATTCAGCAAAGAGACCAGAGCATGGAGCGATAAAACATCTTGTGTGACTGTGAGCCAACACCAGACAAGTTGTGTCCTTTTCAAGAACAAAGTGTGCAACAGCAACAAATGAACCGAGCGCTGCCAGCAACATGAAAATGCATACAGCATCTCCTGGGTTGTGTCATTACTTATTCATATAGTTGTCATGAACAGTGGCCTGTTTGTACTGACAAGGAGGACAGCTGTATTTGTCACTGTGTATGCTGTGGCTGAGTGATTGCGAAGGTACAAGTGTTGTGAATCGTAATCTGCTGTAATGTAGTGGCTCGCCTGTGCCACACAGTTGACTACCCGTGTCTTAACCTGCTGTTATGACAATAAGAAATAATGCAATTAATACTTCCTCTGTATAGCCCATTGTAACACCGCATCTTTTTTTTCCCTTGGTGTGACAGCCTGAAACGCCGCTCCAGCAATATAAAAGTGGATTAGAAACTGTCTTTTCTCCTTTATTTATTTATTTTTTTGGTTACCTTTGAGGCTAATGCGTGGCACGCAGGGTGTCCAGCCTCAATAGACCTTCACAAAGAAAGGAAGGACTATTTTTAAAACTCAGCTTCTAAAGCCTTTTCACCCTTGACATTTCTTTTCTCCATGCAGGTACCTGGTACCATATCTCCCTCTAGTCCAAGGCAGTTTTAATAGTGCTGTGCCAGGACCCCAAAGTGGAAATAGTCCATTGTGTCTTTTCAAATAAAGTACATGCTCCATGAGAGGAGTGAGAACGATATCTCTTGTATTGCTTAAGGACTGTACATTACTTAGATCACAACTGATTGTAATGTTGTAGCCATGGGAATACTGATATTGTGAGGGGCTTGGGCATTTGAAAAGCATCATAAAGTAGGTGGAAAGAAAGAACCTTTTCCACATCCTTCAAAGAGGAAGATGCCACGTTACCTCGCTTTTACCTTGGCACATTGTTGCCAAGAAGCTTCTCCATAATAACAGCTTTAGGAATAAGTATATAGATACTATAATCAGGTTAAACACAGTCAGCATCATTCAGTTTTATAACAAGAGAAAATAGGCAGTAGGCAGTCGCAGTGTATGTTAAAAGACTCTGCGATGATTCTGCTAAATACGATCCAGGTATATTTGTCAAGGGAATGCTGTGCCTTATTAAACTGGGAGCAATCTTTTGTTTAATGAACAAAAACAGATGTTTGTGCACTTGGTTAGAATAGTCAAGAATCAACCCAGACTTAATTAAATCCCCATCACTCCTGGCTGGTTACTGTCTTCCGCAGCAGCTGGAAGAGTGAGTAAACACAGATTTCTGACATTAACGCAGTTGCTTTACTGAACAGCTTGTTAGTCTTGTTCCTGCTGCACTTCTTCTTTGTTGTCTCCACTCATACCCATATGGGTAAATGATAGTGGCTGCTATTTTAATCAGCTCCTCTACAACCCTATCTTCACAATTGCCTTGACTGCCTCTCACATAGCCCCCCCTCACTAGAGTGACTGGTGATATTGTTTTTGAAATGTCCATTAACATGGATGTTATTCTGTACTATTTTGAGGTGATATTTAGGACGTTATTTAAGACTCAAAAGCTCAGCTAATCAGTTTAATCCGGACTGCGATGTGTGGCCTCATGAAGAATAGACCTTTTCAGATTAAATTATTTATTGATCAACTGGTAAAATGTCTTAAATAATGAATCAGTTCCTTTTGACAACATCTCAAATTTGTGCTGCTTAGCGTTTGTTGATAATTAGTACTTTGTTATTTTATGCCTCTGGAAGTTAAATGCCAAGGTAGATGTGAATGCTGCAGGAGACGAAGTTCAAACATTTTATGTCACCTATTAAGAGCTGATGCTTCATTATTTACCTTCCACAGCTTATGAAGGTGGTGAATGAGATGTGCCCCAACATCACCCGGATATATAACATAGGAAAGAGCCACAGCGGCCTCAAGTTGTATGCAATAGAGATTTCTGACAACCCGGGAGAGCATGAAGTCGGTGAGTGTATTTAAGGCAACAATGAGTTTTAATGCAGCAGGACGTGATTTCTCAATTTAATGTACAATAATAACAACCTCAGAGACATGACACAGTGTTCCTCAGAGTGTTTTTTTCTGTGTGGCCGTACATGTAGTCACAGTGATTGAATATTTAATCCTCCTTTATCTTTCCCTCATCTCTCCCTTTGCACGAACCTGTTGACCAGGTGAACCAGAGTTTCGTTACACAGCAGGTTCCCATGGTAATGAGGTGCTGGGACGAGAGCTGCTCCTCCTGCTGATGCAGTTCATGTGTCTGGAGTATCTGTCTGGCAATCAGCGGATACGTCACCTGGTGGAAGAGACCAGAATCCATCTATTGCCATCTGTCAACCCCGATGGGTACGAGAAAGCCTTTGAAGTGGTAGGTCTGCAAGACGGCCATTAATGACCTCATATCACACGCTGGCCCCTGGTCAAAATGGCACTATATCTGCTTGGCAGGTCTTCTCCTGATAAGAGTGCATGTGGTGCAGGGGCATGCTAGAAAATTGGTTTGAATGATCTGGTGGAATATATAAAATGAACAGAGTCCTGATGAACCATATATGTGCTACGGGAGTGAACATAAGTGGACCAGGGCTGCCTGTTCTGCTGTAAAATACCAGTGAAACACATGCTGTAGGGTATGGTTTTAAATCAGCTGCAGGCCTGTGAGATTAAAGGCCCAGTACTAATGAAACACAAATAGATAAAGACAAGTAAGGGAAGACAAAAACAAGTCTGACAGTGCTTGGCCTCTGCAGTCAATGACATCATGTCATTTGGTGACCTGATGTGTAAGTGTGCTGTGTGCTCTGTAGTGCTTTGTTTCACAAAAGCTAATGGTGCACCAAACAACTGATTTCCATGTATGTTCACATCTAAAAGAGATAAGGCTGTTCAAAACTATGACGCCTATAACAGGTACCAGCTCAAATAATCTCATTCTATTATGGCTGATGCAATGATTATAGCTTTACTAAGCTTTTTAATTTTTTATATTAGCATGTTTTAGCCTCTTTTGGCTCATTGTTTTGGTTCCACAGCTGCACATAGCCTTTAAAGTTGAATACCACTCCACGATTCCCCATCAAGCCATCTGAGCCATGCTACAACTATCATTTTCTTGGAATTTCCTTGATATTGTGCCTCTATGTCTTTTACTGAGGGGTCAGAGCTCAGTGGCTGGTCTCTGGGCCGATGGAGCAACGATGGAATAGACATTCACCACAACTTCCCTGATCTCAACTCCATACTGTGGGAAGCTGAGACCAAGAAGTGGACCCCTCGCAAAATGTTCAACCACCATGTGCCCATCCCAGAATGGTACCAGTCCAAAAATGCTTCAGTGAGTCTGACTGCCTCTGTTAGACAGACTGTTGTATTTTAATCTCATTTAATGTCATTTAATGCCTATTTCAGCATCTCTACAAGTAAAAGGCGTGCAATTTTCATATTAGGGTTTACTGAAATGTCACATCATGGGAGATTTAAACACTAGCATTTGATTTAATTGTAGGAGTTTGTGCTATAGGTCACTACTCACAGCTTTTATTCCTTACAATATGAAGTAACAGCGTCAAATTTTGTCTCCCATGTGCTGCATCTTTAATAATGTGATTGCTAATTAGTTTCCAGTGAATCCACCTATAGCTGATAAATTATGACTCTGTGTCTTTGTCATGTGCCTCCTCCAGTTTCAGAAACAAATCCCACAGTGGAGACCATCCGCCTCTTGAAAAGGGTAAAACAGCCAAGTGGGCATATCATTGCTGTCTATTTTGGGAGAAGCGGATGCGTGTGCCATTTTTGTGACAAAGAGGCTGTGAGCTAAAATATACCCAGCGATCTATTAAAAGCTCATCCTCACGAGTGTTTTGACATTACTGAGAGCCATGAGTGAGTCACACAGAGACCCTAGAATAGCTGCTGCAGCTGCAGATCTGGGATCCCCATCTGTGCTCAGGAAGCTGTGAAAACTGTCCCCGCTCGCCTCTCTGACCGGCCCAGCCAGTGCTTAGAGATAGCAGGGCTGGTTTAATTAAACGAGCCCAACAGCAGAGACAATTTGACCAGATTGCTGATTGCAATATGCAAATGCAAGCCACTGGATCCGAGGTGTCTTGCCGCCTCTTGATGAAAATGTTTTCAGTTTTCAGAATAAATATTAGTTTGCAGCATGGGAGTGTGTGAACAACCTTTTTGATGGCTTTATCACTCCCCCTTGAGAGCACATTCCAGTGAAATTGTTGTCAGCGTGAGGTAGTTCTTTTAGTAATCACCATACTGAGATGATTGGATGAATTGCATTATCCCCTTGTGTACCCCGCTGTAGGTTGCCGTGGAGACACGGGCTCTTATAGCATGGATGGAGAAGATGCACTTTGTGCTGGGTGGTAACCTTCAGGGAGGGGAGCTGGTGGTGACCTTCCCATACGACAAAACTCGCTCGCAAGTGGTGACCAGGGAGCAGACCCCCACCCCGGATGATCACGTCTTCCGCTGGCTGGCCTTCTCCTACGCGTCCACCCACCGCCTGATGACAGATGCCAACCGACGGGTCTGCCACACAGAAGACTTTGCCAAGGAGGACGGCACCATCAATGGAGCGTCCTGGCACACTGCGGCTGGCAGTTAGTGTCCATAGCTGGTTGGGTGTTTTCTCACTGAGCCTAACACTGTGTTATGCAGGATTTCTCCTCTCAGCTCTGAGCCTTTGAGCTGTAGCTTTGTTTAGCACCCACATCTGCATATTCAGTACTGAACCCCTTTGACTGTTTCAAAGCTTCTTGGTTTTAGCTTGAAGCATCACGTAAGAATTCAAAGGCAAACAAACAAAGACAGGCAAAAGTGAGAGGGCTTCAGATCCACTTCATTCTTAACTATTACCACAAACTATGGACAACATCATGACCTGAGTTGATGCTGGCACGCAAATATGTTTGTGTTTCTCGGCAGGTATGAATGATTTCAGCTATTTGCACACCAACTGCTTTGAGTTGTCGATGTATGTGGGTTGTGACAAATTCCCTCATGAGAGCGAACTGCCTGAGGAGTGGGAGAACAATCGCGAGTCTCTTCTCGTCTTCATGGAACAGGTACAGAGGCAAAGTGGCCCCCGCAGCTCACACATACAAACATGAAAACGTGCACGTGCAGATAAACCACGTAAACAAGTGCTTTTAATTATTTTGGAGTTGTTTTAGGAATAAGTTTGTGCATATTTAACAGTTAATTTGTTGCTGTAATTCTTCTCTCTATAGAGCTTACTTAAAAGTGCTGCATCAATACCATCTGAGCTGATCACACACTCTACACATACAGAGGAGTATTTTAACTGTCAGATGTTGGGGTTAAATTGATAGCCTTTCTGAAATTTGCAAAGGCCAATAGGAAACCAAATTTAATCACTGGATCCTCTGAAGGACGCGGCCCACAAAGGTCGGCTTGTCAGAAAACCTAAAGACTAATATAAAAGCAAAAAAATAAATTCCAGACTTTATTAGTTGATGAAGATTACCTGAATGTTTCATTAAATAACTGACCAGCTCACAATGGATTACTGAGGCAAAGGGCTTGTCCTGCTTTCTCAGCTGCACTTTGAGTCGATTTTGAAATGCGACAAACTCGGTCGGCCTGTTATGTTGTGCTCAGTCTTGTGATGTGGACTTCAGAGGATGTGGCCCCATGCTGGGACAGCTTTCATTTAAATATTGATGCTGGATGAGGGGGAAAGATATTACAACATGTTTTAACAGTTCTGTTAAACTGAAGATCATACATTATGCATCATATCATCACACCGTGTAATATACATTGTGTTAAATTATGCAGTAGATCATTTTGGGGTAAATTTGGGGCAGGATTCACATATGGTTGCACGGGTCATGCTTTTCATATGCAGGTGCATCGTGGGATCAAAGGTGTGGTGAGGGACCTGCAAGGTCGCGGAATAGCTAACGCCATCATCTCTGTGGAGGGCATCAACCACGACATTCGTACAGGTAAATTTTCATCTGATCTTCACGTATAATGTCAGCTATTGATGGTCCGTTTGAACCAATATATGCTCACTTCAAAAATGTGTTCAGTGTGAGATTGCCTGGGTACAAGCAGCTGCCATTGTCTGTTTTGCAGCATGTGGATGTGTTTTCCCCTCATCTCAGAAATTTTATGTGAGTAAGCTCAGATTTTGCAATCAAAGCAGCAGAGGCTACCTCAGGGCGCACTGACTCCACTGTCTCTATGCTGCAGCTTATTCCTCAGGAATGAGTCACTCTTACAGTAAGGTGCACTTCCAGTGTTAGGCGGAATAAGAAGGATAAACAAAAGCAGCTGATGTATTTTAGTTGGAGTCTGACTCAATTCACAGTCACAGTCATTGTTGTCAAGGCCTTCTGCTCTGAATTTGACTATCGATTGTGCTTCCTCAAGGCAATCTGTGCTGATGCCTAAAAAATGCAGCCTTCAAAGCCAAAGTAGTTTTGTACTTAGAGCGTGAAATCGAATGTCCAAAAGGACATTAGCTATTATTATTCCTGGGACTAAGTATAAGTCACCACTTCCTTGCAGAAAACTTGACATTTTCACTTGCAGTCAGGAAGGATTTTAGGCTATTTAATTTGAAAAATGTACCTTTTCAGCTGCTTTGAATTTGCTTTGGAACTGTATGAACCTTTATAAAACAGAAAGTGGTTGTCCTTTCGTCAGGATAAATCAACTCTAGTCACTGAGAAGGCCGGACTGACAGCCTAGGAGCTACTGACGTACAGTGATATTTGGCAGATGTGTTGCCAGACTAAGAATTCATTAGCTCATTAGCATTTTATATTGACGCATTTCAGGAAACAATTAGATTCCCTTCTGCCATCTGAATGTGAGTAATGTGAGCACAGATGTCCGTGTGTAACTGTTTGGATCGGCTGTGGATCAGCGGCAGAGACAGACCTGCCATCATATTTCATTTGTCTCGGTGATCGTTCAGACGTGTCAGGTGGGTGTTTGGATGACTGGAAGGAAGCTACACTGTCGTTTTTGTGAGTGAGTCAAGGGCTGAAAATACTCAACGAGCGCACTCGTGTTCCTAGGTCACATAAAGGCAGCATTCAGCACAGAGAGACCAAGAAAATCCAACATGACAAAGCAGAGCTATTTTTAAAAATCTAAATAGGAACAACCGAGCACCTCCTTTTTCAGAAGTAGAACACAAAGAACTCTCCAACTTTTATTTTAGGTTATAGATGAAGGCTTTTGTGATGCTTGCTTTTTGCCACTGCTTAGTTGGCTGTTTGTTCAGCTTTCTAGGACAAGATTTGCATATTGCTGCTGTTGCACAAATAATGTATAACTGTGATCCTTGTTGTGATTTAACTTAAGTTTATATATACATATTTACTTGGTCCTTTATAGCTGATACCCTCAAGGTAACAGCATCCATAGTAAAAAGTTTCAGAGAGAAAGTGATTATTGCTAATGGTTGTTGCCAACAGATCAATTTCTCTTTTAATGGAAAAAAAAAGTGTTTTGTTTTGCCTTATATTTACCCTGAAAACAAAAGAGACCAAACATGCTCAACAACAACAACTAAAAACCTTCCACAGCGTTCAGCCCTCTGTGTTCTGAACATTCCACGAACCCTCGCTCACAGACTCACCTCTTCTGTCGAGCCGTGACATTTAGCCTGCAAATATCCAGGGCTTATGGGAAATGGTGTTTGTTAAAGGCTGCTGAAAAACACAATTCTGAATAAACTATAATAATAAGTCATTTTTTTCTACACAACATACTCTTGAGATCAGATGCTGGTAGTTATTAGCATTGAGGGTTTTTAATTTTATTATATTTGAAACTTCTGGAACCAAGAATTGAATTTATTTTTAGTTATTTATTTATGTATTTATTTTTACAATATTTGTTCCATCCACCTAACTGAATGAAACCAAATCTATTACTAAAGGCATGTTTGGTTGTTATTTCTTATCGTAGAGGAAATCAAATTAGTTAAATGGAGCACTTTGGAAACAAAACACTATAAATTAGCCAACATGAAATTACATTTCCTTGTTTTTCAGATTTTATTGCACCGGTGCAACTGATTTGTTTTGTTTGGATTGATGTCAACCCTGAAACGGAAACTTTGATTTGAAGTATTTTTGAACGGAGCTACTGATAACATGATTTGAAAGAGTCATGTAATCAGTAGCTCCTTGTATTTGTCCAGTATATGAACCATGCAGCTCATTAGTTTTTTTTTACTTCCGTTTTATCACTGCTATTTATCAAAAACATTTTGAGCTGCTGAAGATGTTTAATAGGCTACTGTTATATCTTGTAAAAACATAAATTTAAAAATTCAAAAAGCTATTTACTGCTTTTTGAGTTCAGAGTGGCAAACTTTAAAGGTTCATTTGAGCATACAACAGTCAGTGAAAGCAAATGCAAAATAATTATTGGTCTTTTGTTTGTGTGTGTTTTTAGGTGCTGATGGTGACTACTGGCGCTTGCTGAACCCTGGAGAGTACAGAGTAACAGCCAGGGCAGAGGGCTTCAGCCTCACCAGTAAGAAGTGCGAGGTTGGCTACGAGATGGGCGCCACCAGGTGCGACTTTACCATTGGCCGCACCAACATGTCACGGATCAAAGAAATAATGGAAAAATTCAACAAGCAGCCCATCAGATCGACCGCCAGTCAGCGCAGGCCCAGAGAAAGACGTCTGGGAACATAATGACTGTATGAGGGAACCGGAGGAAGAATTAAAAACAAATATCTGGCCTGATCAGACTGGGGTGAACTCCAGGCCAGGGTTTGGACCTCTGTCAGATTCCTCCACAGTGCTGTCAGTGGAATTCGTGTTTGGAGATTGGAGATGTGGATTAATTTAAATGGGATGCTTTATTTGTTTTTTGTTTGGTTTGGTTTGGTCCCCAGGCATAAGCTCTCTCTGTGGTCATCTCAACTTTTTGCTAAAACCAAACATTATTTCCTTTTTTTTTCCAATCTCTAAGAAATATTCATTCAAATATCTAACTTACATCACAAGGAAATATCATTCCTTGTGATGTAAGTTGTGATGGGGCAAACAACAGAATATGGTCAATTTAGAACTTTTTTTTTAAATAAAAGAAAATTTATACACAAACAACAGATGAGGAAAATCTCTTAGCATTTGATTTTAGTCACTCTGACAAATGGCCATTATGTACATACTTATTAACTTATGTAATACAGTTATGTAAACCGTTACAAAAGCTCTGTTATCTGCACTTTTGGTTAAAAAAAAATTGTGGACACACTGACCTTTTGTGTGTCATGATTCGTTTTTTTTTTTTGTTGTTGTTTTTTTTTTAAATAAACTTTGCTTCTGGCAAATTATTAAATAAAGACAACGTCTGCACAAATTGAACTTCTTTAGCTGCTCATGTGGTAGCGTCTGGATTTTACTCATGATAGCACCTTGGAAATCAGACTATTTTTAAAGCACCTTTCATACAGATTACTCAGAGTGTCTGCATGTGGAAAGGTATAATTGTGGAGAAAACAGCATTCAGTTGGTACACATTCAGTGAATTAATTCCACTCATGCCACTCACACAGGACTTCAGCTCACCCTAGCATTGGGTGAAGACCCTGGATGAATCATCATTCCTGCACTGTGCAAACACATACTGACAGACAAACACTCACCCTCACCTCACCCCTCTAATCCATTTGCAGTTTGGAGTTTTCAGCCAAACTAACAAGCTTTTCTTTTTTTTTTTTCTTTGGTCGGTGGAACTCCACATCAAATGGACAGGGATAAAGAAAGTCAAAGCTTTTGCAGTCATGAGTTGTGATCAGTCATGATTTACTGTGATGTTGCTGGTTCTTTGTATGATTAATGACTTTGACTTTGAAACAGAAGAAATATTTTTACAGTATGCAAGGGGGGTTTTTATATGTTAAAGGGACCATCCAAGTGATTTTGCAAGTTTTAATACTTTAAATACAAAACATTATTTTATGGCATCTTTGTTGCTGTATCACAGTGTATTTCTTTTGAGAGCAAGGACTGGGTTGTCTCCTTGTTTGTGCATTCAAAGGTCTGATATTTACAAGCTTTGTATTTGAACAAACGTGGATGTTGTCATGGACGGGGTATGGAGGTGGTACAGTGGGCTACCTGCTTGAGTGAGAAAAGTAAAAGCTAAAGTTTGCATGCCTTGAATAAAAACTTTCATCAGCTTCAATTCTGAATAAATTGACAAACTAGCAAGCTAGCAAGGAAGAAGGAAGACTTATTGTGTTAAATGTGGCAGGCACCAGCTGTCTAGAACTGAATTTGGGTAAAACAAGCCACGCATTTACTGAAAAAGATAGACCCGACCATTAAACATCGGTGATGTTCATTAATAATAAGAACTTGTAAGAAGTCCAAACTTCTCCCATGTGGACTGCAGACGATGCCTTTGAGCGATGGTGGGTGTGGATCAGGGTGGGATGGGGGGAGAAGGGGTTGTACAGTGTGCAGGGTGTGCAGTGTAGCTGCTGTGGCCCGCAGCTGTGATACCGTGCAGATGTGTGGGAAGACACAGGCACCAGCTGACCTTGCCAACAGTTGAAAGGCCAACGCTTCTTCAGAAGTCAGTCCAGCCTTTGAAGTGTTAGAGTGCCGGCCTGGATATCACAGGAGCAAGTCGCCATGCAGCGTTGGTAAACCAGCTCTTAACCTCTCTCCCCTCCACTGCTCCAGAGCCTCAGAGACAGATTAGACTCCCGGGGCTCAATGGACATCAAACAAGACAACCAGATCAGAAAGGAGAGGGAGGGTAGTCAAAAAGTTTTGTAATTTATGGATTAATTTGAAAAGTTTAGTTCCTTGTGAGCAAAGGACTGAAATATTTCAATGTGGTTTGATTTACTTTACCTTTAATTAAAATTCAGGGAAATTCCAGTTTCACACAACCTGGGGCTCATTCTCTGACCATACTTCCCATTGGTAATAACAACAATGTATTCATTGTACATTATACTCAAGAAAGCAACTAAAACAAAATTTGATGGAGCCGGAAACATGAGCAGTCAGATGTGGTTCAGATAAACTGGTCTGATCATCTTTCTTGTCCTATTGGATTCACAGTTGACGGTATTTGGTTGTGAGCCATAGTACTGGACGAATAGAAATTTTGATTCGTTGGTGATACAGGATGGAAAGTTTAGGGATTAACTCAATCAGCAGAATTCATCCTCTGGGCAAAATGAAATAATGTACCAGACTTCATGGCAATCCATCCAGTTCTTTGCACAAATATCAACCTCATGGCAGCGCTGGATGAAGAGTCAGGAGGATCATGAAAGTCATTCAAATTCATCCTCCAGGGAACATTAATGTCAGTATATGATTACATGGCAGCCCGTCCAGTGGTTGTTGAGATGTTGATCTGGACCAACGAGCTGATCATTGGCAGAGCTAAACCGCAAGCATAGCTTCAAATAAGAGCCAGGCTGTAAACCAGTAAACCAGAAAAATCCTTTAATGTGTGTGAACCAAGTTAAGAAGTTAATTGTTCCACTTGTAAGTAAGATGTTAGTTTTTGAAACAAGCTGAATATGTTGTTAACAGGACTGACACCACACTGACCACATAAAAATATTTCCTTGCTGAGCGAATCTGTCTGGTGTTCGATGAAACTCTACAACAAATTCCCACCGATGATGACTAAAACCCCATCAACCACTGCCTGTAACTGCCTGGCTCAAAATCAGAGACACTTACAGAATTGGAATGCAAAGTAATTTAATAATCTTTAACCAAGCCCAAGAAAACACACACAGATCAGTGGTGTGTGTGCGTATGCTGTGCTGTGCTGTATGAGTGAGCAAAACCTTGGCGTTGTGTGGGAAGCTGCCGGGAAATAAAGAGAAGAGGGCGCTGCCCACTGAAACAGCCCTTTTAAGCTGCAGCAGCCACAGCGCAGATGTTAGAGGTTTAGGTAACGAGCTAACTCACTCCACAAACCAGCAGCCTGCAGAAGAGAAGCAGAGCAGAGCACAAAGGACAGACACACACTGTGGGTGGAGTCATCACACACAGCTGGTACACACAGGAGCTCTGGGTTGAGTAAAGTGTGATAGTGGGATGGTTTTGTGGGTAATGTTTAGTTGGAGAAAAATAATTACAGTGACTTATAACAAATTGATCACAGCTGATTCCCTGTGTGTGTCTCCTAGTTTGTGTTACACCTGTGTGATGCATGGCAACTAAATACAGGAAAACAAAAAGGATAACGGTTACATTCGTTTTCACACTTCTCCAAATACATTAAAGGCCTTGCACACACACACAGGTGTTTGCACTTATAGTAGCTGATTGAAGTCGGGTGGAGCCAAACTTTTTATAATAAGAATGATAAAAGATGCAATAAAACTAACAGGGGAGTGAAATGGAAACCTGAAATTATGGTAACTCTGATGTCACTCAAATGCAGCAACACAGCAATGAGTGACAATGTGCAACATGTTTCCTCTCTTACACACAGTCAAACACAAAACATATGGAGACATATGGGAGAGAAACGAGTGGAATAATAAGCACCACATGTGCTTTGTTTGTTTTATTCACCTACATGTCATTCAGATGTGGAGGCAAAAGCCAAGGTGAAGTTTGTCGGGCTTTTTCAAGTTTGGATGAAACACAAAGCAGCATTCATGAACAACACAACCTTTAACTTTTAGGAAAAGAGGCCCTTTTGCTGAGACTTGATATTTTTGTGGTCAACAAACACAACATTCATTCTTCGCTATCACTGGCCTTTTTGTTTTGAGGCTTTCCAAGTACCTGTCAAAAGAGATGTTATTGCACCTTTTTTTCACAAATTTACAAAGCAAATTAATCTTCACTCCACTACTGTACTAAATTACTTGAAAGAATTACGTTCAGTACAGTTTCACACACAGATCACATTTGTTCACATATTTTCTTTCACTGATTTGAACAAATGAAAGATCACGGGCTCCATGACAAATACTTTGGAATTCTGACTTTCGGAGCTCTTTTTAAATCTCTTTTGATTCCTGGTCCCAAGTCAAAGGGTTATAAAAGAGAAAAACGTCAAACATTCCTGTGTTTTACAGAGCGAGGTGTCCACTTTTCACGTACAGTTGTGGTTTATTTCTCAGTGGGTCAGTTGGCCGAGTGGATTGAGGCCAACTATGATTAAGCAGTGTGTTATGGTCAGTGCCACCCACCTGAAGATAATCACTGGCTCCTGGGGTGTGAATCAGTGTACAGAATCTCAGTCATTTACAGCTGAGGCCTTCTCAGTCAGCCACTGATGTTGTTTCATTACCACCTGCACTGTGGTGTGAACTGAAAAATCTCTTCCCTCTGGCTCAAACTGACTGCGGGTGTAAACAGTCCGTATTGCAGCGGATTGGTCTTGTCAAACCCTCTTGTTTTCTTCCTTCTTGTTTTTTTCCTCCCACCTGTTTCTTTCCTTCCTGATCTTCTCATCTTCCTGCCCCTCAAGGACTCGTTTGAAAAAAAAAATGCATACATGAATATAAAGATGTGATTATGGCTGATTTGGTTATTTGATCATTTTAGTAAAACAATATTAATTTTGTCAGCATTCATTCACAACAGTTGTGAATTTGTGAAGTTGTTTTTTCAGCCGATTTCAAACACTCAAAGCCTCATGGAAGCTGTACTGAAAATAATTGTTGTTTTATCTTGTTCTGATTTAACTGCTCAGTACAGAAGCATTTTAGAAGTCTTCAGACTCAGTCTGAAACAGACCTTTGGAAAATCCACCAGAACCCATTGTGTATAAGCTGATTTTTGTAAGAAGAGCAGCCTGTCCTGCTTTCTTTTTTCTTTTTTTTTTGTCAAAACAGTACCACACCACTTTGGTAAAGTCTACAGTTTACTTTAATCATCATGGTCAAAATCTGAAACAGTCATCTTCTTCATTTTCTCCGTTACAATTACAATCACCATCGACACTTGATGTTCTCATCTTTTCACCAGCAGACAAGAAACTGCCCTCATCACCCGTCATCATCATTAGTGTGTCATCGTGGCCATCTTTAGCAGCAGCAGCAGCAGCAGCAGCATTCAGCCAAGGTTTAATAAATTAGGAGGTACATAACGAAACACTTCAGGCTGTCAAGTCAGTCACCATAACAAAATGAGGTATATTACACTCACTTCACTGTCAACTATCAACAACAGTTACAACTTAATTTGCATTTGAAAGCAGCACATTCTGTAACACTCGAACAAATACAGTGTCGTCATAAATTACAAGTACGTATATCAAAAAGACACAAAAATACTTTTCACCTTGTCATTTATCTAAACCTGTCGACACACATCACTTCATGTTCGGCTTGTTTTTCACCAATAACCATAGTCGTCGTTAATGAGAAAAATAACAACTCTACATCAGTGCAAATCATCAGCGAGAAATTACTATGGAAAGCTGAATTCGGGCACAGGAATACAGTGGCAGATTCTGGGTAATGTTAATGAATCTAAGTGAATAAGGCAATGATTTATTCTGTCTAAATTCTTCAAGATATCCAAATGCCATTGTGAATGGACAAACCCTAAACCACCACTTATTACAGAATTTAAGGCATCAGATGTCTTGGAGTATCATACAGTACAACACAATGCATCATATCCAAAACAACCATTTCTTCTCTTAAACTCATGGACACAAAAATATGTGTGTAATTTCTTTTTTTTTTTTTTAAATCAATATTCTCTTATGTTTTCAGAAAATGAATCTCAGCTACTAGCATATGGCTCACTGGGCATCATTGATAATTTTGGCACTGTGAGTTCTAACTGTAGATACATACACTGTCTCACTAATGGCCCCCACCCAACCACCCCACATATCCAGCGTACATGCACTGTGCCCACATTTATTGAAAATCTCACTTGAAGAGCGTAAACTGAAAATCAAATGAGTGTAAGATAAGCGTTCACGACACACATTATTCTGTACTCTCTGTTCTCTGATCTGAGCACCTTTGTCTACAGTTTGTCAGAAACCCTCTAATACAAAGCTGGCTGTCTTCTGATACAGAGTGCCTGTAAAGTGATGGTACTGGTATCCATCTGTAGTGGCATATCTCAATGAAAACACATATATGGATTGTTTGTTGCCATGTATGTGTCATCATTTTTATTTCCATGGATATGTCTGACTATAAAGTTGGAGATTTAGTTATTCAAATGTTTCATGTAGGCAAAGCTGCTGTGGAAGCAAAATAATTAAAATTTAGTTCATCGAATTAACCTGCTTGACCTATAACCAGTCTGCAGTACCTTAGAGTTTCCAAATGTTTCATAGATTTTTGGGTAATAAAATATTAAAGACTTGCATGTACCACATTAACCTATCCAGCATTTATTCAAACAAGCGCAGACCTATTTTCAATAGGACTGGACTGTCCAAACAAATATTAGATCTTCAAGTTGCTGTCACAAATATAACGGTTGCACATTCAAGGTGTGTTATATGCTTAAAAACAGAAAGCAGGGACGGTTTCTTTAGCTCGACCACTAAGTGCGAAGATTATTTCTGCTTTGTTGTGAAACTTGTTTGTATCCTTGCGTGGACAGCTGTCATTGCTATTGAATATCACAGGATGTCATTACATGTCGTTGCAGATTACATGTGATCACTTTGCTAAAAGAAAATAAAGCCATCATGTACATTTCCCTTTCCTGTCCTTCTTGCCCAAATGTGTGAGAAAGCATGAAGCAGTCTCTATGGATTACTCCACTCTGTGAATAACAACCCAGGCAAGTACAGTCGGTCACGCTCCACTTGACTAAACAACCTGAGGGGCACACGTCAGTCATGACAGCAAAGGCAGCTGGTTTTGAAGGCCCATTTTTCCCATTAAAACTCTGCTTGGCCGGGTCAGTAAATCCTTCAAAATGGGTGCTGAAAGCACAAACAATGGCAGTGTGTTTGTACACTTGAAACACATAAACTTTCCTTCCATTTGCCCTCACACTACAAAGAAAAGTACTAAAAAATAAAAGTACTGTAAGAATTTGGGTCTCTGGGGGTGTGTTTTACCCCACTGATTCTGAAAAAAAAAACAAAACAAAACAAAAAAAAACCTGAGCCAGACTGTGCAGTGTCATTATCTGCTGTACTGTATGTTTTCATCTGTTATACAATTAGGGGATACAATATACAGTTAATTTTGGTTAGGCTAGTTTTCAGTGCTACATACAGTATGAAAGTATCAACCTGTCACTTGCAAACACTTTGCACAGACTAAAACAGACATACAGCCATTCCCATCTTTTTTTTTAAGATAATATGAATATATACTACAGTAATGTCAAAACAAACATATACTGCAAAATCAATATATCTTATTGTCAGGCTGAAAGCTACTCTAGTTAAAATAATGAGGATATGAACTGGCCGTTCTTCTTGGGTGAGCACATCTGTCTCCCCAGGTGGATGTGAAATCTGCTATTGTTTAATGTCCTCACAGCAAGTTCACTGCACTGATCTGCTGTTCTGGGCACTCAGTATGCAAGCACAGTGGTATTCCTGTGCAGGGATTTGCCCTTGTCTATAGTGACTCTTTTTTTTTCCTTTTTTTTGTTTTTTTGTTTGGCATGTTAAACCAAATTCAAGCAGACGTGGACAGGAACAACCAATATTTGTCCTCTTGTTCGTCGACGATAAATCAGCTTCATATTTCCCTGACCGGGTCAACCCTCCGACCTTATCCCATCAGTCCACACTCTGTCACTCTACAGTCGGTATGCTGTTGCCTTGGTTCTCGTGCCTGCGCCCGGACGTGTTCAAGGAGCTGCGCTTCAGCAGCCTGTTGACGATGTCAGTGCATGTCTTCTTGTACTGGTGTCGAAGCAGGGAGTACACAAAGGGGTCGCAGGCCGCCTTGCTATAAGCTAAGCACTTGGAGACTATTCCCCAGTGAGGATTGATAGGCACCGCTGGAAATAACTCCACGATCCTGCAGGCAGGCATAAAGAAAGAGTGTGGTGAGAGAGGGAGAGCAGTGGAAAGGCAACTCAGCATGCTGGAAAAGACATGCATGCCCTAAGCTTATTATGCAGACACAGAAATATATTTGCAAGACATTTTTACCCATAACATTACTTTTTTTGGAAGCAGGGTGATTCTTTACTACTGTGTATTTATGTAAAGAACCAATATTTATTTATGAATAGAGTCACCTTATAAGTATTCTATATTAAGTTATTGTTTGCAGTCACCCACAAGATAAAATATAGGCAAATGTCAAGTGAAACTACGAGGGGTTTCCCCCTCTTTCACTCGTGTGTGGATTTATAGTGTGAGGCTACTTTTCACCTCGTTTCTCATTTGCAGCCAACAGCATTTCATGTCAGAAAAGGCAAAGGCAATGCCAGCGGAAGAATAAAACAGACCTGTCTAAGCAGTAATGAGTGTCTGGAAACAAGCCAATTAACTCTGGATGTTATTTAATATAGCATTAGACTGAAGGCTAAGCAGAAAACCTTAAAGAACAGAGGACAGTGCGTTCCTCCAGCAGTCTGGTGGGGGGAAAAAATGTGTACTTAAAATACTGTATGTTTGATTTCATTGATTACTTAATGAGCTTCACAGCCTTGCCTGTTGTCTGCATCTCAAAGTTGCTCATCTCTATCATTCCCATAAAAACACAAAATTGGTGCTTTCACACTCATTTCTGTGTTGAAATATGTGTTGAAATATTTTACTGTATGTAGTGTCATAAAAGGTGTAAAAAAAAAAAATGCTGATCGTCTATTCTTCCACTCTGTATGATTACTCTGTCCACAATCGAGCTCTGTCAGCACATTAACACTGGTCTTATATAGGCCAGTAGACATCACTGGTATTTGCCCACACACTCCACAACACCAGAGTGAACAGGAGATTAAGTCAGCTGCCACACCGCACAGCAGGGTTTTTACTATACACATGATGACTCTGACAACAAATGAGCACTGGAGGAGCTTTTAGCGTAATATATTCAGAGAGTAATTAGTAAACTGCCATTTGCAGAATGAGAGCATGTGCAGTTCTGCTGTGGTCATTCTTTACTGACAGTTTACTGATAACACAACAAACTGTTACTGCTCATGGGCTGAGTGGCTGAAAAACTCAGTGACAAAGCCTCCCACTGGTAGAGATGCGTTTTAAATGAGGTATGGGAGAACTATTTTATGGAACCTTTTTTCTCATTTCTTTAAAATGACGTCTTAATGGGCCACTTCTTTACAGTATTGCCTAAATCAATATACTTAACTGTATTACACTGACAGAAAGCGACACTTTTAACATCAGGTGTCATTCAAACTGTGACTTTACAAGGCCAGTGCCAATTAAACTTAAAAATGAGACAGGAAAGTGTTTTTTTTCTAGAATTACTAGTTACTTTCTGTTTTCTGACATGGTCCTGGAGCTGTTTCACTACCGTCCACAATGAGCTTAACTTTTTTTTTTTTCTTCTTCTAACCATGAGCACCTCCTCCATTTCCGTAGTGGCTTTGCATTATAGAGGTCTAGTGTCCATCAAGAGTACATTTAATAATTTACATGTTTTGAGTATATCTTAATTTGTCACTTATAGATGCAAAGATAGATATGGATATATAGATGGACGTAAATGGACTGAGGCACTCACAACACACAACAGCAACAGCAACACCATCTTCCAAATACTGTGTCCCTGTTACTCTAGATAATGTTCAGAGCAAATGAGATGAGAAAATGAATGGCTCTCCTAAAAAATATTTTAGGAGAGCCATGCTAGAGAACATGTTAACTAGTACTTTTTGGGTTTTTTTTGTATGTATTCTACACAACTATTGTATATGTGATGAATAAGCCATTCTTGTTTTTCTTTCATCTTCCTACACTCTGTAGATTTCGGTATTCTCATCTCCTTTGAGTTTAATTTTTAACCTGTACAAATAAAACTCACACATCCTCTCACATGTCACACACTTATGTGTCTCACTCACTATATGTCTCATCTGACATCCTCACTTTGTCCAGTGATTGATCCACGTGGACTCCACCTAACCAACTGAGATGCACCCAGCGAACTTGAGGAGAAAAGTGCTAATGCAGCAGCAACAGCAGAGCAGAGGCATATTACTTATCACAAGGTCAGCCAATCTCATCTTCCAACTCTGGCTGGTGTGTAGGGGAAGCAGAGACAAGGCAGAGAGGAGGAAGTGGGGGCAGCTGACAGGAGAGGAGGGAGGCTTGGGGGATACCAGCAAAACAAAAAGGGCTTGGTACGCCGCAGTGTGTGCCAGCATGTCTCCAGCACTCACCTTGTGATCACATAGGGAGCGAAGCAGAGCATGAAGGTGCCAATGAAGGTGCTGATCTTCCTCGTCGCTCTCTGTCGTCGCCTCTTCTGCTCCTCCAGGCAACGCTGGCGAACGCTGGAAACAGAGAGTGTTTAACAGGTTTATAATTAGTGGCACACACTCAAAGAAGACCACAAAATGTCTCCAGGAATCTTTTAAAAGACAGTGAGGACTGGGTGTTCTTCTGTCCATTTCTGCTGTGCAGAGGTTAAACAGAGAAGGAGCCAGCAGAGGCTGAGCTGAAGGAAAACAATTGATTTATCCCAAAGATACTTTTGTAATACAAAGTGAAGATCCCTACTACCCAGAATTACAATCTCAACGCTTTCCGTGTGTGTAAATGTGACTTTAGGTGTGTACCTGAATGCACCGTGGCTGTGGTATCAGGATGACACACTGCTTTAAGCAGCAGTCTATGAAAATGAGGTCATCAGTGTGAGTAAAGACAGTCAGGAGTTAGAAGACCAGCATGCACCTAATAGAAAGTAGCTGTGATCCACTGTCTCTGTCACACACAGACTACATATTGGTGTTCTTAGCCATACTGTGTGGATGTAGAGCAAAGCAATCACTCTGTGTGACATTTTAGTATAATCAGATTTTGTATCCCCTCTGAATACTGAGGACACAATTGAAATGTCAGTGCAAAGCATCATTAACTGCACAGTTTTGTCCTGACCGCAGATACAGAACAGTGTCATTTCAGGTTTTCACATCAACATGAAGAGGAATGATGGCACCAGCCACACTCAGAGGGTTGGTTTGTACAGTTTGTTCTTTTTCTTCTCCAACTGAAGAATCTTGTAAAAGCCTTGTCATAGGTTTTTCCACTGTGAATCTACAGTGCAGAAAGCTTTAGGGTCGGTGGTAAGAGGTGCCTTGTGCATATGTAATACAAACAGGAATAATAAGTTAAAGGAGCTCACCTGGGGTGTATGTCCACCAGCAGCACCAAAGTTTGCATTGTAATAACGTCGATCCTCTTACAGTGAAACCTTGCCACTTTAAGCACTTTGAGGTATGTGACACATAACACTATAAAAGACAGGAGAAATGTGAAGGAGTGGAAAAAGACGGTGAAGATAACAAACTGGGTCCGACTGCTCGCCCTGGGGTTGGACAGGGTGCAGGACGCGTAAAGCCGGTGGTATCCCACCCAGGAGAGACAGGTGGCCACCGTGGAGAAGGACATGGAGTGCGCCCACGTGTACCCGAGCACAAAAGCCGCGTCTTTATGGCGCATTTTGGAGTGATACCTCAGGGGGAACACCACCGCGATCCACCTATCGATGCTCAGAGCTGCCATGCTCAGCATCGAGTTGGTAGACAGGAAGGTCTCCAGGAATCCTACGATCTGACAGAAGCCGTCTCCTCCCGGCTGAGCCTTACTGACAAGTCCCACCAAAGTGAGCGGCATGTTGGACACGGTCAGCAACAAGTTGCAGAAGGTGAGGTTGAGATTGAATAGACCGGGAACCTGCTTGCGGATCTCCGGGTTGTACAGAAAGCAGATCAGCACCAGGACGTTGGACAGCAACGATACTATAATAATCACAACCACCAACACAGAGAGAATTACCTCCGCAGTGTCCATCCTGTGGGCCCCGAAACTCACTTATCCACACTTTTTGTGCACATATCCATTCTTGCTTTTGCTGCTGCAAAATGACATTAATCACCCATTACCGTGTCCATGCATCCCCGATCTCTCCACCGGTGGAGGTCCCCTTTTTCTCTCCACTACATTGTTTATCTGTGCGCGAGCCAGCAAAGATGATCAGAAGGATTCCGGCATGACAAGAAGTATGTATCTCCCCCTTTTCTTATAAACTACGAGAAACAAGCCCCCGTGCCAAAGCTGCTCTGTTCTGGCACTGCGTCTTGTAGTGGGGTTTTGTCGTCCTGTGATGCGCTCTTGAGGCATCACCCCTCCGCACACACTGCACAGTGTGTGGGCTACTTGATATCCCCGCTCTCCTCGGAGAAACAGTCCGAGACAAAGAATATTATTAAGTGGGCATTCTTAACAGAAACAGAAAATGGCACTGATTGCTCAGAGTTTCTTTCATGATCCAAACTCATCTTTGCTGGAAAAAATGTAAATGATTTCACAGTTAATAACACATGTATATGTATGTATGGTGTATAATATGATTTCATTTGCTCTTTTCTTGGGCTTTGAGGACTAGACTACATTTATAAATAATAAATCTGAATTATCACACATATTAAATGATGTCACCCATGTCTGATGTATTCAAGGAGCATTTTTTTTCTTTTCAAGGGAGACCTGGCCAAGAAGAGAGTTGTGTCATAACAATAAATACATGACAAATTGTTTAGATAAAGAAAACTGCCACACACACATTTTCAAAAATCATCAAAAAAACATGTAAAAGCAGCAGTCATGTGATTCGTTTTCACTCTGGCCCATTTAATCAAACCTTACTTCTGAATCAAACTGCCCGATAAAAGACAAATTACGTCATGTTTAAGGTGATCAAGTCTGGTTTCATTGCCCTCAAGCACCATTGGACTCCAGCAATATCTCATCCTCCTCATGCTTTACTCAAATATCTTCACTAATTAAGTTTGCTCCGTCAGATTGAGAAGGAGCAACATCTTCCGTTCCTCTGGAAGCCGGATGACGCCCCCACACTCTGCTGCCCCTCTGGACTTGAATGTGGAGAATTTTTCCTCTGAAGCGTGGGACTCATCGGAGTGTGCTGCGGCACGTGAGCCACTGAAAGCGCTGGAGCAGGGTGAGGTGGTGGTTGTGGTTGCAATAAGCAAGGGTAGGGGGTTGGGGGGAGGTCGGTGCTCTGAGTGAGAATGTGTGGGCGGAAAGAGTTATTGTTACTGCATCAACACACATGCACATGGTGTTTTGACAGTGGGGATGTGAAACAATGCAGGCCACCGTGTTCTCTTCATGTTCTTCAAGGTGGCAAAAAGAGGGAGATGTGCCTTAGATGCGACGCTCATTAAAATGGCATCTTGTAATGGTGTCAGAGGAGTACATGGGATGATGTTTGCTCTTGATACAAAGAGAAGGTGGCTGCAGGGGAAGAACAGACAACCCTGCCAGCTGCTGGGTGTTATTAAGCTGAAATGCAGACCCATCTTGGTCCCTGAGTAAGGAGTTGGCTGTGATGGATGCATTTCCAGCATTATACTCTCACATGTCACATGGGGCAATCAGCCTGTGGAGAGAGGCAATCAAGTGCTGTCATGCCAGTGCTTCTGTAGCTCTCTTCTGTCAGTTCAGAGGCCTTATCAGCACAGAGCCACCAGTTGATCTCAGGCACAAGTGCAGCTTTTTGTAGGCATCGCTTTAATTATTCTTTTCATAATTAAATGCCAGCGACACAAAGAATCGTAACTGTGAAAAAAGCCATTCTGAAAAAAACACCTTTGAGGGGACTGAGTGATAGGGATGAATTAGGATAATGTGCATTTATGATGGATATTGTTGTTCTAGCTGGAAAATTTCCTTTAAAAAAAAGTGACTACGATTAAGATTTTTGCTAAAGATGAATCAGTCAGAACAAAGCCACACAAACATCCCCATTAAGCATCACACCACATTAGACAGATGTGCATGGAAATAGGTTTTGAGAAATATGGATGCTGTTTTTCAAAAGTACAAAATATCCTCTTTCATGCCACCTGAAAGAGCCATTATTTGAGGAGAGCATTATGTCTATGCAGATCTATGTAAATGAGACCTGATTTGAGG
This sequence comes from Toxotes lorentzi, assembly GCA_037833715.1. Taxonomy (NCBI): domain Eukaryota; kingdom Metazoa; phylum Chordata; class Actinopteri; family Toxotidae; genus Toxotes; species Toxotes lorentzi. The sequence continues at coordinate 11,997,148 of JBBMJY010000014.1, read as the reverse complement.
TGGACACATGGGCTTTGACGTCCCTGGCCTCAGGTAGTATCACCTTGAATGAATAGCACACAGCAGCTACTTTGTCTGATGTTGGTAGAGTGAGTCTCACTGGTTAATCGAGCCAGATACAAGACCCAAGATATTAAGGACACTTGAACACTTCCATGAATGGAACTCTAGGGAAGTCAATGGTTTTACCTGGATTGAATGAGTTCCAGAAGAATTTATAAGCTTTGAGACTACGTAGATGATACCAAAGTTTTTTTTTCAGATTGTGCATGTATGTTTTTATCAATATATTATTTAATCTATACAATATTCAAGGGCAGTGAAAAATGACCCATAATCTAAAATGTCTTCAAATAAAGATATAAAGCAGAAAGAAGGAGGACATTCTCACATTTAAGAGGCTGGAAGAACAAAACAATTGGCTTGATGAAGGACTGTTAATTTACTACCAAAATAATTGTCTAATCAACAAATTGTTTCAGCACTAGCTGACTTGTTTTTACATGTACCAGCTTTTTATAAACAGTTCTTCTCTTTTTTACAGTCTATGTTCTGAAGTTTGCAGTTTGTTAAATAACATTTAACAAACATGCAGGCTGTACTTAATCCAAGTGGAACACTCTTAACATTGTCATTATTGATTATCTTTTTAACTGTGTGCAAGATGGGCTGCAATCAGAGTTGTTGTTTTTTTTTTTTTTTTTGGTGGTAGTGGTGGTGGGGGTTTCTTTGGGTTTACTGTAAGATAAGATCTCAAGTCTGCAGATCTGCACTTTGAAGATAATACCGCTTGTCAGAAGATTTAACAAGTGCGGGACTTGACTGTGAGAGACTGTAGGATGAGGGAGAGCCTGCAGCACTCCTCCTTTTTGCTGTGACAGTGTGGATTTGAATTTGCTGCCAGTTCCAATTCCACACTTGACTTCCCTCAGATTGGCAGGCCGGCATAAATTTTAAAGCTAGGTGTATGCTTTAGCTTCTACGTTTTCCTGACTCACCTTTTGAATATAGACTTGTCACTTATTTTTTCAACATATCACAACTAGTGATGCAGGATTTCTATGTTGAGAGGGAGGAACTTACTTAAGGAAAAAAAAAAATTGTGGAATTTTGTGTAAATGTGACAATTTGGAAAACCTCTAAATCTCAGACTTGAGACAACATGATGCGCATAAATGTCTCATAGGTGGAGACAGGAGGGACACTCACTCAGACAAGACGCTTTATACAAACAGAATGAAATGCCAACCTGCAAGTATAGAGAAGGGAAGGAGTTGACAAAGCTAACAATAACGCTGGGGAGCCCCTGACTCAGTCATCACCACTGCAACCAGTCTGATATTGAGTAGTCTGGCACAGCTTGTATGAGCTTGCACATCCAGAACAGTATGTTAAAACCTAACAGGAAAATGACCTAAGTAGCCAAAGTAGTTGGCAAAGTTTTTATTGTTATCCTATTTAAAAATGTTGAGTGTGTTTATGCTTTGTATACTTGCTGCATGGTTTTACATTACAGAAAATGTTTATTTTGAGAAACACACACACAAATTCCGTAGCAACCCATCCAGTAACTGTCTAGACCTTTCACTGTGAAACGTAGGGGTAGTGGGTCCCTACACTCTTATATGACCAAGAGGGGCGTCTCCTAAATCAGGACAGCCTCTCGTATCCTGCCTCTCCCCTCAGGAAACTCCCCAGTCAGCACTCTAATAGTTTCACTCACACTCAGCTAGTTTTAAACATATCCATTAATGACGACAAGCATCAACGCTCAGAGGGCCTCCTGAGATGAACCTGAACAGCACTTTTGTCAATTCGCATATCTGGAGCTACCTGTTCTCATCAGACAGTAATTAGTAAATGGTTCAGTCAGTGAGAGATCCTGACAGCCACAGGCTTTATGAGACTGTTTGAAAAAACCAGTTGAAGATGGAAGGCTAAAAATAAAACCTCGTTCAGATTCTTTTTTTGTCTGTGATTACACCATGTCATCAGCCCTGTCTGCTTGTTTTAACAATGCAGGAACGCTTTTGATCGCACTTTGAAGATCAAGCCTGTTAGCACTGACATAATTTGGCTTTCTCCGAAATACTATTGAAAATATGCTCTTTAATACACACATACAGTGTCTGCACCTAATTTATGTCTATAATGTGTAATAATGGAAGAAAGTAGTCATGTTCTGCACTTAAGCATAATTTTGAGGTGCTTTTCCCTTTAATGCTGCTTTATCTTTCTACTTTGCTACATTTCAGTGGAAAACACTGCATCAGTCAGTCAACATCATACAGTACATCTGGCAGCTGCTTATTGTTTACAGATTTTACATTAAAAACACATGATTGCTTTATAAAACATGGTTTATAAAGCAAACAGCCCAAAAATGTATAAAGTCATTAAAAACTAATTACAATGTTGAAATGATACAGACATGTCAATGCATCAGCCTCGTTGATAAGAGGCTTTTGTCCAGGATCCTCCATCTGTATGCCTGGCTGGGCAGAGCACCATCCAAGCTCTCCTGAACAATCTGAGGCCCCTGTCTTTTCACATTAGCTGTGGTGATGTCGAGGAAACCCAGCACAGAGTCTGAGCTCGCCATTAGCAATTTATAATTAGCACACTGTTAACACAGGCCTTGGACTATGGAGTGCAAGCTTATTTATATTATGGATCCAGGAAGGTTTTGTCAGAGAGACAACGTGCCAAAACCGATGGGTTTGAGCATAACATGGTGTTTTATAGGAGGTGCTGACAAATAGCCTTTCTGCTAATATTTGGATCATACAGCATTGGACAACAATTATTGTCTTCAAGCTGGATAGTTTTCTGTGAATATATGCTGTCCAGCTGCAGGAGGATGGTGTCAGATTTATAGCATAATTACATAAAACTGTTGAACCATAGAGGAAAGAGCAGGAATAAACTGTATTTTTGGCTAATGTTGACAGAGGGAAAAGTGCAACTGAGTTTGATTCCACTGGGATTTTTGCCACATTACAAAATAAAAGACAGATGTTTTTGCACATTCACCCTTGAAGGTGTCAATCCAGGTCATATAGCAACTCATAAATGAGGCTATCTGTCTTTCATCTCTATTTCACAGATGAGTTCACAGTGTCATTATCAGCTGTTCTTTGAAGCTTCTGCTACATCAAACAGCTAAAGCAAACACAATTTGGAATGTATTGATCTTCTTATTAGCAATTCTCCAGCAAAGTACCAAGTGTCACATTTGCTGTGAAGCTGCAGAATTTTTGGATCATATTTTATCTTATGTTGCTGGGCAAAAGCTTTCATTGTACTAAAATACACAAACTATATATTTTTTCTAATGCACAAACATGATCAAGTCAACTGCAACTAATCCTCCAAATCTGGAGTGTGAACTAAAATCTTTGTTCTTATCTTATTTAGGTCGAGTGATCAGTGTCAGTCAGGACAATCCACAGCTAACAGAGAAATTAAAGAGCACATTTGACAACTATCATCAAGAGATGAGCAACTGCCTGGAAATATTTGAATTCTGACCTTTATTTGACCCTAAGAAAAATGAACCTTCATACCCAACCCAACCCAGAAAATGTTCTTTCTTATGTCACTTTATAGATCATGTGTTAAGAGAAAATCGGTCAAGTTTTGACTGTGACATATAGCAGCAATTGTTAGTTCACACTGTGGCCAATACACAGTGAGTTGTCAAAGTGTTGATCAGCAAAAATATCTGATAGTTATGGGATAGCTGGTTCGGGCAAAATGTGATCTTTCTGGGATTAGGCGTCAATACAAAAACAGATGGACTTCTTGAGTGCATTGTGGGAATGTCTGGCAAATGCAGTGAGGAGAAGCAAGAGCATTGCTGTACAGCAATGTCAAAGAGAAGATAAATCAAGGTGCAGGAGCATCTAGGAAAAGCCGTGTGCACTGACGAGCCAAGGGCACTTGTCTTGGCCTGCTGAAATTAAAAATAAATAAATAAAAAGATGAAATTGAGTTTCTTGCTCCTCTGAATGTTTTCTGGAGGCCCCACCTACATGTAAATGTGGCCCATGTGAACATTCCTCAGTTAAACAAAAGCTGCTACCATCCATCCTTGATAATCATCTGAGCTCAGCAGCCTGCACTGTGTCTGTGTCTGTGTTGTACACCGGTTCGGCCTTCTCATCCCCTGCTTAGTGTTGAAAAGTCAATTTTCTCATCCACTGATCTAATTCACTGCACGGATTAATTTGCTCCCCTAATTTGATTTCACAGTAATTTAATAAATCCCCCCAAATTTCATCACTGTTCCATTCACCTTTGAGAGAAACCTTAATTAGAAACGCTAATGCATAATTATTCTTTTATTTCTGGCTTAACGTAACCAGAATGAATAGAATGCAACAAGGGGATGACAACAGATTTCGGCTTCAGAAAATTAATTTCATATCAGCGTGATTACATGAATATGACAGTATAATTTGTTTTTTTCCCTGTTTGCATGGAGTCATCATATCTTGCTTGCAGGAGCCTTCAATTAACCTCTGGTGTCCCCCTCTCCATGCATGCAGCTCTCACACTGTGATGGAATCATTACTTCATCGTTAAGGTCACTTTGTTTTAGTGGTAACACGTGAGGCAGATGGAAACTTCATTAGATCCCTTAAAGATAAGCTCTATTACGTCTCTGAAGGAATGTAATGCAGTTATCATCACACAAACAATACAACAACCTAATTTATAAATCATTATTATATACAGAAACCTGCTTTACACCTTAGCAACCACTGTTGACCAGGCAGAGAGGTAAAATCTACAACTCTCCTGTTTGTTCAGGTGGTTGGCTCATAAAAGAGATGATCTTTGAAGTTTGTCATGATGACACACGCTCAGTCATTAAATCATGCACTCCTGCCATCTAGTGAAGCACTGCGATATTACAAACGGACTCAAAGCCTCAGTTGAACTGTTCCATGAAGAAGCAATGAACTACAGCTGCAGCAAAATTTAATCAGTGGTTCCTCCTTGTGGTAAAGCAAGGTCAGTGCTCTTTTTATCTACCTTGTCATTTTCCTGTTATTTATAGTCCTTATCTTGCCAATGGCATTTGTAAATTGCCTGCTCTGCTTCTTGTAGATATGTGAATTATTTGACACATCTGAAAGTAAGCAAGAGGTGACCTACAGGTTGGGCTTTCAGCCAAAAGGCTGTTGGACAAGGTGAAATTGTATTACAGAGTTTAATCCTACAAGACATAACAAGGTGCCTTATCTATTTCTGTCCAAATATTTGCACTTGCACAAAGACACTGGTTCCTTTAAAAAAAAAGAGCTGCTTTTGCTACAAGGCAATATTCCTAATTTCACTGACAAAATAATAGCGAGTAAAGGTGAACACACTGTTGGACCCTATTTAAATGTCAAAGGGCCCAAGCCAAAACTCCATTCAATCTCTGCCGTTGTTCTGCCCCTGCAGCAGAGATCATGCCACTTCACTCCTTGTTGAGATTAATAGCAGGCACACATGGGGGCCATTAATGTTGAAAAGCCACTGCCCCACCTCTTCCCCAGTGCTGCCCTGGGAGCTACAACCTCGAGAATGGCTCCACTCTCTGAATTAATGGTGCTCACCAGTCACATGAAAAAAAAGTGATTTTAATTATAGGACTTGGTGATACCAGAGAAGAGATGTGAAAGAGGGCAGCAGGGAAACCTTTTGTGCCTTCAGAGGCAGCACAGCTGAGCTAATTCAAGCGTTCATTGGATCGCACTCTCGAAGATGAGGGTTTTACTACTGGTGAATAAAAATACAAAATTATTGAACACGGTTAATGTGTGTCAATTTAACATCTGAAGTCTTCCTTTTTTTCTATTAAGGGCAAGCAAGGGATTTTCAACAGACACAAGGGATTGAAGATAGGGATCATTTAAATTGTTTCTTTATACAGCAGAAGTACAGATAGACATTGGCTCTCGAATAATCAGAGTTGTCCCTCCATCATCATATCTTTACGTTACAACATCAACAATCAGTGCTGCTGTTCCCTGCAGGTTGTGATACACTGATGGACAATTTATTCATCCAAGATCTGTTCCTTTGTCACCTTAGACCTGGTCTTTACAGTTTGAAACAGAAACTTGAAATGAAAATGAAACTAACCCTAACCCAGACTTTTCTGTATTTGGTTCTGAGGCACCTCTAGCAAATATTTTATTCTACTGCCTTGTAGCCATTTGTCAGACTAGACTGCTTCTGCAGGCCCCACGCTGGGCTCAGGATGTCTGTCTGCCAATTCTGTAACAGTATCCAAGCAGAGACCGACGGGTGGAGTCAGCCCCTCCAGTAAACGTCCATAATCCACTGTCAGCAGCCAGCAGAGGACTTCCGAAACTTCTAAGCAGTAGCCAAAAGACCCCAGTGTACAAATAAAGCAGACGTTCATGCAGATTATATTTAAAAATACACAAACAACTGATTGGTAACTGATATTCTGTGCTATACATGTCAGCTGTGGTCCACATGCTGCTGTATAAATAGGACATTCAGTGCCAATTGAGTCCTGCAGAGGGCTTGGGGAGACAGCCAGTCCACTGAGCATCCCTTTCACCTGAAACCCAAGAAGCACCTCTTAAAGAGAGTCACTTACAATCAGAAAGCCTCCATTTAATTACAACACACAGGAAATTACTGAGTGAATGGGTCAGGCGCTGATAAGAGGCTGAGCCCTGGGGATGACAGCTCCTGAAACCCGAGGAGCCCCAATCTCAAAGCTGAGTTGTCACAAAGGCCAAGTCTGGAAGCCTGACAATCTGATTGTACTGTCATCCAGATTCATAATTAATATATTTATCAAATTAATCGCTGAAAAGAGCCCTGGCCTCCTGAACAGTAGGCAGATTCATTTGCCACTGGCTCGGCTTACAGCTAATAACAGTGTTGTCAGTGAAATAGGCCTGGAGTGGGCACATGCCCCAGACCTCATGACAGACAAATTGCTCATCTGTGTAGAGATGATATGGGGAATTTAGAGAGTGAAAGAGAGAAAAAATGTCATTGTTTGCTGACAACGACAATTGCACCCTTGTTTCAGGTTGTGAGTACCAAGTTTGAGGAACATGAAAGGCTCCCTTTCTGTTTAGGGAGAGCTGAAAATACCTGTTGTTGTACCTGTGGTTTTACAAATCACTCATCAAAGGGACTGTGTCTGTCGCTGTCGCATGTTGTTCAAGTAAAGAAGAATGTTTTTCAGTATTTCATTGCCTAAATGAAAATGAGAAACCGTGACTTGGGGGGTCACACGTTTATATTCATCAATCTAAATTTTTATAATAAGACACAAAAGGTGTAGAAATAGTTTTTCTGTTTGCATCACATTTCTGTTTATGATGGCTGTAGCCAAGAGCTCGAGGGAAGGATGCAGACACCACTAGATGGACTGATGAGTGACAATGACCTTTAAACTTAAAGTCACTGGTGTTGTGTCCATGGCCAGGAAACCAATAAATTCAGGCAACAGAGAGTCACCCACGAGAGAAAAAAAACTTTACTGTAATATATAAGGTCATCTTTAAGTCTTTGAAAATTTGAGTAGTTGCTGTGTTACTCACAAATTGTCTAGCTGTGCCAAAATTAGGGATTCTTTAATCTTTAATCACCTGAACCATATATCGGCTGGGTTAGCTCCATGAACTGAACCCACAGGATAAGCGGCACATTAGTCAGCTTGTTTTCTCTGGTAAAAGGAGGAATTGTGTAAACTAAAGCAGGAAGGGTTCATGTGGTTCAATTGGTCCTCTATACCACATAAACTGAATATAGTTCAGTGCAGTTACTTAATGTGTAAACCTGCACTGGTTTTTGACATAGTGTTGAAGTACTACATCTGTGCTAAGCTTCAAGCGTGTGTCGTAAATTACTGCAACTTTCTATTATTTACTGATTATCTTTTTTATAGACAGCTTTTTGTTCTCCCGCTTTATGAGTTGAAATTTCTTGACTTCACAATTTTAAAAAAGCCCAAATCATATCACTCTTCCTGTGTTGTTGACGACACAGTGTGTTTAATAGGACAGACCTTTTCTTTATCAAAGATGTCACCTCATATCCTTTAGGAACTAATTACAAATTGGACACATGTGGTTCAATTTAGAGCACTAATGAGACTCTTGAAAAGCTGCTGGGGGAAAATGACGGGGCATCTTTTGTCTCCTGGATTCCCATCTGGGCCCCCTGAAAAGCATGAAATGGACTGTAATCAGTAGTCATCATCTCAGGTCATCAGTAACTGACTGTGTAACTGTAATTACAGAATAAATTTCTGTATCACACATACCTCCAAAACTCCTAGAAAATGAAGAACATGGAAGGAAACCCACATTAACATCGTGTTTACTTACTTATTTCTTGCAGAACCTATATTACAAGTAACATATTGGTCAAACCCAGTTCAGTATTCCATGGAATACCTAACATACAATAAGCTGAGAAAGCTAAAATGTTCAAGTGAACTTATTTCACCTCCTGTTTATAACCTGAAGGTGAAAACAAGGAACGTTCAATCTAATCCTGCCTTGTTTACTCTGTAATAATGTTGTTTTAACATGTTGTCCTCAGTAGATACTTACATAGTTGGTGTTTGTGCTGTCTGTCAGCAGCTAGTTGAGGTCCTTTTCCACAGTGAGAGCTTGGCTGGTTCAGCTCTGCAGGCTGAATGGACCCTCTCTTCACTGCCAACGACTGTACCAGGCAGGTAGCAAAGGCTTTTCAGCGGGGCCAGCCTGCATCAGTCAACTTAGCGAGAGGGCTCTCTTTGTAATTGCCAACTATTACAATGTGCGGCATGAGGAGTTCAACACTATTTTCAAACATGATGAAATGGCATCAAGGCCTCCTCTCACATCCAGTGATAATTGAACAATTAAACTTTAGCATACAAATTACCTCTTCATATGGCATAACTAATTACTGAGGCAGGCCAGTCACAAAGAAGGTTCTCTGAGGTCGATACCAGAACTGTTTTTCACACTTTCATGCTTCATTTTTGAGGCCAGGTTTAACTGGGTTTATTACAGCAGGGGGACTATTAGTTATCTGTTTTGTTAGTAATTTGGCATTCAGCACATTAGCCAAAAACTCCCCCTAAAGGGTTATTTCGCCTATTTTGCAAACCCCATTCCAGTACCCAGGCTTTTTTTCAGGTGAAAGGGCCCTTATTATACAGGTGATTGAGACCCAGGAACATTTTGAGACCATTTACTTCAGGTCATTCAGCTGCAACCCCTATTAAACATCTTCATTAGACAGGATTTAAATCACACCATTTGATTGGGGCAGTTAAGCTCTTTATACTCTTCACTCTAAAATGCTAATTCTCTCCCAAACGAATGGACAATAATCCTCAGAGAGCATATGGAGAATCTCTCATATTAATAATTCAAACGAAATGAGCAAAAATTAGTGAGCAGAGCATCAACGATGTCGTGCGGCCATTACTTCTGCAAATGAGATATTTGATTTGAAAGACTGAAAATGGAAAAATCGTCAAATCATAAAAAATGATCGCTCTTTTTTTGTACAGTAGAAAACTGAATATCATCTGCTTGTGCATGACAGTCAGACAAATGTCAGACAAATACATGAAATTCATACCATTATCATTCTCCAGATTATGCTCGTTTCTGTCTTGTAAGTTCACTAAGCCCTCTATGCAATCATAGCTAAGCCCCCAGGTATGAACTCTGATGCCTAATTAGACTTTAGAAGGGACCTGAAACCCCTCAGCGACTCCTCACATGCACAGTGGAGCTCTTCAGGTGCATTAGGTGAAAATGACATTAACGCTCACAGTAGTAGACACAAGGCTTCAGGAACCACTTGAAGCATGCAGCAGACCTGAAGAGGGCCTGTATCTCAGTCCATGACAAAAAGCTGAAGACAACAACACAGGTCTTGCAGCAGCAGTATGTATAATGACACCAACACAACCAGTTTCTAATTCCTCAGCTAAATGCTTCTTTTTGGTATTTGGTGGCAAAAACCATATCAAATGTAGAATCAAAACATGTTTAGAGAATATGAGATTCATGTAATGTGTATTTAAAACACACTGGGTTTTATTAGTTTATGTTAAATCTGTGTTAACTAAATGAATGGAAATCTTATATGTAATTAAAAAACCTGAATCTTAAATATTTGGCTAAACATTTGTAGTAGTGTAGCAGGGTAAAGTTTATGCAAGACAAACATGCCCTCACGACAATGTTTGACACCATGAACTCCTCCTTGGTGGACATTCAGAGATGAGACAGATAATGAATTTGATATTAGCTCCAACCGAAAAGGCCAAACTCGGAGCATGAAGCACATTTAATATATAAACACGGCTGCTCACACACATATTTGCAAGTTCCAATACAAGATGATTATATGTGTTGATACGTCAAGGCAAGAGATGAAAATGATTGGAAATGTATCATGAGGTGGTGATTGTAGACAATATTAAACTGCACAAAGAAGCTTTTGTTCTCGAATTCCTGCAGCAGTTCAGCCAGTATTGCCTCTGCTTTAATTTAATATCTATTTATTTTACTCCATTGTATGGGTTTTATTGAGGTTGCGCCTGCTTTATCGCCCCGATCTAAACCAGAAGTGAAGGTCAGGAGGGGCAGAGTGCCTCTGTTTATTGGCTTCCATTGAGCCCATATGAGCTGATTTGGCTATCTGCTCTTGATATTAAGCTCTTTCATAGTATTTTGTGCTATCCGGATATTGTTTATCACCACATTGAGATTTTCAGTGTGTATTTACTGCTGAATTAAATATTCCTCATCACTTTTGTAATATCCTCTCTGTGGGCTCAAGCAGGATGTGAGAATCCTGTTGAATGTGCAAGAAAAACCTTGGT
>JBBMJY010000014.1:11888676-11980110 GCA_037833715.1 Toxotes lorentzi | reverse complement strand
GTGTGTGTGTGTGTGTGTGTGTGTGTGTGTGTGTGTGTGTGTGTGTGTGTGTGTGTGTGTGACAGAGAGAGAGAGAGCTTAAGAACCATTCATGTCATGATTTAAAGTGCAGGTTACTTATGTTGTTCATCTTCATGTCGTCTCCTATTCTGAAATTTGACTGTTTCATGAAGCTTTTGTACAAGTCTATATGATCCGGTTTATCCGGTTTATTCTGGAGGTGCAGAAATGGAGCCCCTACGATTAAACGTCCTAACTCATAGTCAGCATATAGAGCATCTTCTAATTGCATAGCTGAGAAACAACAATTGAATTCCTTCGACCGTAGCTTGACTACACTACCCTGTCAGCTGATTAACAGAAGCAAAGCCACCAAGCGAAAAGCCCCAAATTCACCAACAACATCTGAGCTAACAAATAATCAGGCCTCATTTGCCAGAGATACATCTCGTCTCTCTGACCGGCTACAGATTCCACACAGATGTAGCTTGTTAATTTAACTCCATGCTGACATTCCTCTCTGTTTGGTCATCTCCCAGGCTGCACGCGTCACAGGCCTGTAATGGACAGGCTGGTGCACTCTGTGCTTAGCACAGAAAAGGCAGAGAGGGGAGACATCAACCGCTTTGTGGTGATAATGAATGGAGGCACACAAAAGGCCAGGAGCTGGCCATTTACAAAGCCTGCAAATTCTGCAGCCTAAATAGATAATATTGTCAGCCGCTGTGGCTTTTTGGTCTTTTTATGTGGAGAAAAAAAAAGAATATTTAGCCATTTGAAGAAAAAATATGCAGTACCCATTCCTATTAATTATAAATAGTTTATAATTATAATTGACAAATACGAAAAAAAAAACTATGTTTGCAGTATAAACAAAAAAAATCTATGTGAACATGGCTGTGCCTGTAATTTCTCTAAAAGCCTGAGTACTAGTAAATGGATATGGACAGGTATATATTTTCAGTTACCAGACATGAACCAAGAAAAGCATACTTAGAAGTTGTTTCACTAAAAGATTGTCAGTCCTGTAGAGCTCACTGTTCATCGGGTTCATCAAATACTCGATTAAACCCGGTGGAAGGATGATGTCTGTACCAAAGAAAAGTTTAAAAGAAAAGTTTTTCGAAGAATTTCACAGAGAAAAAGATCTATTAGCTGCACAGCATTTTTCAACAAAACTGAAAATTGTGGGCAAATTACCAGGATGTTCAGATTTCTGTAATTGCAGCATCGCTCTCAAAAAGGAAACTGGAATTGGAAATAATTTGCACCGGAGTGTGTGTAGGAAGCTACAGAGGAAAGCTAACCATGCAATTACACATGAGAAGAGTGCTGCAGCATCACAAGTGTCTGTAATGAACTAGTGAAGACACCAGCACTTACACAGTGGAAGGCAATGATAAAAGCTGCCTTGTAATAGCGTGTGATTAAACTTGGTAAAATCAATTTTTTTCACTTGAGCACTAAACCACAGTGAAGAGTCCCGTGGAGAGATTCTGCATCTGTCAGTTTGAAGATGACTCAATGTGTTTCCTCCAAATTCATCACCCAGCATGCAATACCAGTCATTTTAGAGGGCTCTTCAAGCGCTCTTTTGTTAATTTAGTTAAACATCAACCGCTAGAGTTCATGTTTTACCCATTCCTACTTAACACAGGTGGAGATTGAGTTTGAGTAAATTTGAATACATGTTTAAAATAAAGCTCCAATCCATTAATATTCATTACAAAATAATTTCTTTGAATGTGGAATAAGCTGTGGTTTTGCAAGACACACAGCAGGTAATAATATAAAAAATCACAGTAAGACTGGACGATGTGATTAAAATCAACATCATGATATTTAAGAAGAATATTTGTCCAATATTAATATACATCACCAAAAAAAAGTCTCATATAAAAGAACTGATGTTCAATGCAATGAACTGTGTTCCACTGTAATTCCCAGTAGAATCTGTTCAAATGTGTAAAACAAAAAGTTCAGTTTTTATTGGGTTTTGCTTGAAATAATTCATTATGACAACAGAAATTTGTTAAACAATAGCCATGTAGAGTTAAAACAATTTCTCCATTGACAGAATCTCAAACTATTTGCTAATTTCAATATATTCTCTGGTTTGAATTTGCCATACTTAAAAGTTTTAGACTGGATAAAACAAGAAATGTGAGAACATCACTTTGGACCCTGGGATTTTTTTGGGGACATTTTATAGACATAACAATTAATCAAGAAAATAATCTGCACGTTCAGTAATGAAAATAATCATTAGTTACAGCCCTAATGATGTGATCATATTCAAAGTCAGTGAACAATATTACTGAATAGCTTCCCAGCCCTATACAATGGCATATCTAACAAGACCATATAGGGTTCATACAGGATTCTCTTATCAGTGGGTCTCTGACATTGTCCAATTTGGCGTCAGATGCTAGATTTAGTATCTAATAGAAACTTTTCTTTGGTCACTGGCCAGAATGTTAATTTTATCTCAGTAAGCTCAGCTATTTGTTTTTAGGGATTCAGGATATTACAGTGATCCCCACAGTATGGGCTGTGCGATATGATCAATAGGGATTCATGAATAATGAAGAGGCCGAGTGGAGCAGAGACACTTAATTACAGTTTCAAAAGCCATTCTCGTTAATTGAGGAGAATAAAGGTGGTGAAGTGGACCGAATGGCAACATTTAGAATTTTTTGTCAGTGACTTTCTGTTTTTCTATTATTATTATTATTATACAGTAAGAGCCCCCCCCAAAAAAAACCCCAAAAAAACCAAAAAACAAAACCATTGGTGTGTTCTCACTGTTTTCTCCAACTGATGAATTTCTGTGTTTGGAATTTAATATCATAGTTTGTTTTGTGTGCTCAGTCCATTTCCTCTGACCACCTGTGAGCAGACTATCGTTCTTTTAATGTAAAGGCTAATTTGCTGCATATCCAGACAGTGTGTGGCCACTGTGTGTAGCAGATACAGTACATAATTGACAGCCCTGCCATCTGTTACAGTTACGTGAAATTATGGATAAACTAGTTAACAGACACTTTGGCCCATTGTCTGTTGTTTTGATAATCACCCTTAATAACGGACGGCATCAATATGGTCTTTAAACCTGATTTGGGAGTTAATGGAGTCAGATGGGGGCAGTCAGTGTATGCTCTGGGGGTAATGCTGTTAGAGATGTTCATAAAGAGCAAATTAAATCAGTCATAGATTGTGCCCTCTCAAGTTAGCCAGACAACCAGACCCATTGAGGAGAAAAAGGAGGGGGATTCATATTTTAACCTCTCGCAGAAAATGCACTTATGTGGATGGAAATAAAGTCAGAGCCGGGTGAATGGATGTAAATGGTTATTGCCGAGAGTCTAATGGCTTCCTGTTAGCTAAGGCAGGTTGTTTGGAAGCAGAGACGTAGCTATTCAGAACTTAACCAGTCATTTTTTTTGCATTCATGGCCTCAGACAAATGTAGTTATGGACGTAGACGGTAATGTCACCAAACCAAAGTTTAGGAATCTTAATGGGTGGTGCATAACTGGAGCACATAAGAGTTCAGTTATGATGTTTGAGTATTTCATGCAGGAAGTATTGTGTTGATGCTTCAAACAAGCAGTTATTGGCCTGATGCGGTTCTGGGGGTTAATTTACTCTCCTCTAGCACTGAAACAATTAATAAATTAATCAATTAGTTGGTCAGCAAAGTATTGATTAACAGCTAATTGTTTTAGTCAGTTATCGAGGGAAAACATTCACCTGGTTCCAGCTTCTCAGTTATGAGGATTCCCTACTTTTCTCTATTCTATATCATTGTATTTTGAATATCATTGACTGCTGGTCAGACAAATCAGGCACAATAAACACATCAACTTTATCTCTGGGAATTTATGATCTGCATTTTTCTACTATGAAGAAATTAATAGAACAAATAATTTGACAGAATTAACCAGTATAAGAAAAACAAATTGTTTCAAACCTGGTCTCCTCATTCCAGCAGATACTGATGCAAAGACTAATTCTTTGTGTTGATGGGTCAGTTATAAATTATATATTATAATTAATTTTGCTCCCTCCTCTGTTAGGTTTACCTGTACCTGTAGATACTGCTCTCACTGTAATTATTTAAATTATTAATTCATTCATTAATTACCTCAACTGCTGCTTCACTGCTTAGAGTGAAATGTGTGCTCAGGCCAAAGTAAACAGATATTTGAAAATGGCGGAAATTGTTTAACTTGTTGAACCCATTAACATTCATCCTGCTCTCATAGAGATTCATCTAATTATGATCTCTAGAGCCTTGTGATGGATTTATTTTCAACATCATGTGTTTTTTTTTAATGAATGTTGAATTGCCAGGCTGTTTTGAGGGAAGGGAGTCAGTAAGGTGTCAGATACTGTAGATACTTTCCCTGTGAATTGTACGTGTATTAATTTTAGGGCAGGGCGTTCTTTTTGAAAAGGACCACAATGACCGAAAAGATGAAAGTCTAATCTAAGGATACCTACACTACATGTTATAGTCATGTACTGATTAGTTGATTTGTACCAGAAGTCTATGAAAGTTTCATATAGAGTGAGGTTCCCTTTGGCTCAAGGGTTCTTGGTACAAGTTTAATTTGTTTATTGTATATAATTTTGTTTAAAAGATGGTGAATCTTTAGATCAGATACTGAACACCCTGTTTAATTGAAAAGGTTTTCAGTGTTTGGTGTCATATTTTAATTCTTATTATAATTATTGCTTATATTTTATTTTAGAGTAATGTCAAAAATATAATTAGCATAATTTTCTTCTTATTTCTGAAATGTTGATGAGTCAGTAAATCCTATCTAAAATCAAGCTGAAAAAAGCTTGAGTCAAACTTTGACAATTGAATCAAATCACTGATTCGCACCCTCTTAGCAGGTCATTATTATTCGTCTAGTGAGCCAAACCGCACAGTGTTTACGTAATTGCCCTGTTACATCCAGCTGAAATGACAGAGAAACACTTCTGGTCTGGTTCCATCTCGTTTGGCTCGTCGACAAAGATGTTTGGTGCGCCAGAGGTGTGCTACTCAGTGTTCCTCCCCATCTGTCTCTGGTGAGACACGGCGGGGAACAAAGAGGCCGTCGTCTGAAGCTGGTGTGGCGTTACGCTCACTCAGAGTTCACCTGAAACACTGCACCCATGGCTCCAGGTAACAGCCCCTGCTGACTGATACCCTACTGGGATTCTTTGACTTTATCAGGGGGAGAATCTGAACTTTGTGAATGGCAATACACGCAGGTGGTGACACGTCCCTACCCAGTTACACAGTTCCTCACATTATTAACATTCATCAGACCTGTCAGACCTTCAATGGCAAATGATAGCACAATTTATACTGAAACAATTAGATGGTCCACAGTTTTCAGTCACTGTGCAAATTTTATGATGCATGTTTATTTGTTTTGTTTGAGAAGTAATTTGAGATCTCAGGACTGTAACTACGCCAGATGAGAATCTGTGCCATAAACATCCCTACAGGTAGAAGACAAGGAAACCAGTGGAGACTGCTATCAGCCATTTGTTTCTTTTTTGGGGGGAATGTAGAATGAGCTGTTGTCTTAGGTTTAAGAGGGTAAAAGGTGAACAGTGAACCAGAGACAGGATTTATGATTGTTAGCAGACGGTAAATAAGAAGATGGAGTTTGTCTTGTTGAAATGTGAGGAGTGATGTCATTCACACGACTCCCCGACACCGAAAGTGAGAGGCTGATCGGGGTAGACACTGTTAGGTGAGCTCTAAGCCCTTTGTGTGACACCCAACCTTAGCCCCAAGGGTCCTATCCTGGGCATGAAGTGTTACACACACACATACACACACATTCAGGCCTGTCTGTGCTTGAAATAGTAATGATTCTCGTACGCTTGTGGACAATTCACGGTCAAAAGTGAGACATTGTTAGTAACTATTCATCCGTTCAGCTCGGCTTGTTGAAGGTTGTGCAGCTGTGACATGCTGCTTTTCATCTTAAATGTAGGATGCAGACTGCACTTTAAATAACATATTTTCTTTGTCAGCAGCTCTTTTACACTTTGGTCTTCTGTTAATAAGACACCGTATCGTCTTTACCCTCAGACACTTGCCTCAAGTGGCTGAAAGGGTAACATGTAGTAACAGTTCTTGTACCTGACACATCATCTCTATGGGACAACACCTGGCAGGCAGGAAGTCTAGACCACACGGAACCCCCCTCTTTGATTTGATGCCAGAGTTGGCAGCATCCTTCCTGTATGGCATACCAAGGTTGATGTAAATCAGACTGGTTTTGGGCTCTTGATTTCAAATCATGCAATATACCTGTGCAGATGTTATGTAGAATCTGTTGGCACAGGCTTAACAGGTTAAAAGGTCCATTTTAGCTTAAATCATCGTCCACTATCATGAATTGTTAGTTGCCTTTACAAATTTCATTGGTACATTCCCAATAATATTTTTGGAAGGAAAAATACTTTTTTTTTTTTTTTTTTAAATTCCTTAACATTTTCTTATAATCAGTTTCCAGATTGTTGAAGGCAGGTAGTAATTCGGTTAGCATGATTATCTTCTATGTATATGTTGATGTAGACCTGGATCCTGATGCAAATTTATGAAAATTTTCTGTTATTAAAAGAACATTTTGAGGATTGTGCCTCCTTGATGGAGGTAAATGCTCTTTGGCTGCTTTCCCCGCAGCGGCGTGTGTTTCATAGTTGCTCTTGCTATATAAAGTGAATAGTTTTTCTGCTTCTGTCCGGGCTTGAATATGAGGCAGGACCGGTATTGTGTTTGTGCCTCTGCAGTGCCACAAAGATGGAAGTACTCAACTTTAGTTCCATTAAATTATTTAATTGCCAACTATTACGTTTGGCTATGATTTGTTGGAATAATTCCTCTCTGATGGTTTTGTGTTGGTTTATACGCCTCTCTGCCACCAGCTGTCATGAAGCTATTTTTTCATGCATCCCAAATTAATAGACACTCACTCACTCTGAAGTGTCTGATGCTATTGTAATATGAGCCATGTGGCATTCGGCCAGGGCTCCAATATAAGACACAGTTGTTTAGTTTTTTTTCTCTCTTTCTCCCTGTTTTAATGCACAGTAATAAGTAAGTAAATGGTGGAAAGATGTGTGTCTGAAATCGCAGTGGCCTTTGTTGCACATAATTAGGTTAGCAGCAAGAGTGTGCAGGTGTTGAGGGTGTGCTGTGTGCTTGTGTTGTGTTATCGACTTGCTCATATTCGTAGGCTGTCAGGGGTGTCGCACTTCCCATCAGTCCCAAAGCTCACCAACCTCTTCACTATTAAAATGATCACTTTCAATAGCAGACAAAGGAAAGAGGGAACATATCTAGTGCAGGGTATTTTCCCCACCTCTAATGCTTATCTGCCTTTTGATGTCGGTGTAATAAAAGGCCTATTGGGCTTCCACAATGACCTGCAAAATGGACAAGGGCCGATATACTGGGCTCTGACTGTCGCTACCATTAACTAAAAGGCCCAGACATTATGGAGAGCCGGGGATGAAAGAACATGGAAAAAAATAATAATTGAAAAATTGCCTAATGCTAAAGTGAAAGAAAATGGAACTGTGAAAAGGCACTGTAATATTCTGTTATCCCCTGTAAATGCAGCCAAACAAGAGATGCAGTGAGGCATTCTTTTTGAAATGGATGTGGTTCAGTTACCTGCATGTCTAAATCTAGTTAAGGCTTCCATTGTCAGGCTCAAACATAACAGGCAGTTTTGATGTAGTGTTAAAGCGTATTATGCCCTACAACCTACATAAAATCAAGAGAGGTATGTCTCCATTCAAGATATGGAGGGGAATTAAAAAAGCTGACAGTGAGAACAAGGTTAATTTAATATTTATTCTGTTTCAGACTGCGGTTGGATCACTTTTCCAACAGAATTGCACAATATTTACGCAGTGTTAAGGAAAATTTGACAGTTGATTTTCTCAAAAGCCATTTAATTGAACAAGTAATTGATTCCTAAAGAGTAAAGTATTATTTTCAAATAAATAGAGAACTGATTTGTTTTATCATGTAAGACCAAATAGAAAACTACTGATGAAGACATTATTTTGGGCTCCAAATGATGCGATAGGATGTGATATTTTTGACATTTTGTACACTTTTCAATCAGTGAATTAATTGGGAAAATAATAAGGAGATTGAAAATAATGAAAATATTGTTACTTGCCATCTTAAAGCATAGATTTGGTAATTTGGTGGTTTTAGGCATCCCCAACCCAAACCCTTGGTAAAACCAGGCTAAATTTGGATCAAAGGACCACACAGTTTTATGGACATCTAACAAAAGGACTACATTTCAGTATGAATTTAAAAGCTATAAACTAAGCCATCGTGCTTTGGAAACAACTGTTACATGTAACCTAGAGTCCAGTAACAATCAAATTTAGCCCTGTTTTGCCCTAGATACCAAATCACCAAATCTATTCTTTCTGGGTCAACATGGACTTCATGTTTGCCAGTCATTTTTATTTTACTCAAGACAGAATTAGTAGATTTATACTGGTTCTTCAATCAACAGGTCCACTGACTAAGCAACAGCTTGAATATGTAGTGGTCAAAGGTGAAAGTCATGAGTGTCTGCTTAGCTCTAACCAGAGGTCAGGAGGTCTGAGTCAGGGTCATGACCCCAGGAAAAGCCCTTGAAAATCCAAGAAAAGCACCTTGTTTTCAGCCTTATGAAGAGCAAAGCTTTCTAAATAAATGCTCACTTTCTAACCTTAATAATCTGTATTTCCTGTTTCTGCAGGTAACAGTTAAAATGTATAAGCGTGGATCTCACGGCTGGCTGGGTAAGTCCCTGAGCGCCACTACCACCATCCCATCCAACACCTTTGTGATCTTCAGGATCAGTGGGGAGGAAGCAGATGCCAAAATCCCAGCAAACACCATTCACAGCATCACACTCAGCATATGACTGTGTTCATCATCAATAAGGAGTTAAGCCATCACAGCAAATGTGCAGATGCAAAAAACCAAATTCTTTAACTCAAACCCAATCACATTTTTACTGAGTGCCTTTTACTATGCAGTGTTTGTATTTTGTTATATTGAACTAAGAAAAATTTCTGAATGTCTTTGTGAACATTTATTGAAAAAAAGAAAAAGCCCCATTCGCCAGTTTTCCCTATCCTCTGATCCTTGGTGGCAATATTATGTTAATGAAGATGGTTTCCGACAATTAGCCTGGTTAACTTTCTCTTGTTTTGAATTTCTAGGGCTAGCCCACACTTTACACTAGCCATTAATTAATCATTATGTTAGCTGATTGTGTCACATCAGTTCAGGATTGAAGTGTTTAATGTGTTAATTGTGGCAGTTAAAAACTGGTGGCCTCTGGTACAATGAGGGCCGAGCATGTTACTGCCTCTGTGGGTTTAATGGGAAGTGATTTACAGTCTGTTTAGACGGTGTAACTGTAAGGTGCTTTATTAATATGCTCTACTGCACAGAGGAGACGATAACGTATTCAAGAGCGCACAGGCGCAGCCACCAGCACCATTCATAACTGTGTCTGAGTCACTTTCCATCAGTTACCAGGCTTACACAGCTGCGCTAACAGCTAGCAATTGTATTTACTGGGCCTGGTAGTGGCTAAAATGAAGTTATTTCCATCAAGATATCAGTGCCTTTAGCTAATGCAATAGAGGGAGCTCTCTGTGTTGATGGTATCTCTTTGCATGGCATCTCTCTACCTGAAACATCATTACACTGTACTCAAGCTCCTCACTTTTTCAAATGTCTGTTTACTGTTTTACCTGAGGGACAGATCATTGGTAGTTGTACAAACAGCGCTGTGTTGTTTGCACTGGCAGGCGCACATTTTTTAGACTCTGGTTGTCAGTCAACATTGCTTGAATTTGTAAGCGTTTTGATTAATTCATTGTCATTGTATATTTAAACTTAAGTACTAAAGAGTTCCTCAGGAACAGTTCGCTCCACAGCACTTGACAAACAGTATTGACTTGATGATGATCTGGGATTAGAAGGAAATTACTTTATGTAATTCAGATAAGTGGTAGGTGCATGCAGGTTTTACTGTATTTTTCATTTTGAAATATATTAAAATTGATTGATTTTTTTTTTAAAAATGCGAAGCACTTTCAGCATCAAGCCAACTCAAGAAGCATGACTGCTAATCATACTCTTCAGTTGATTGATATAAGCATGATGGTTTTATTCATTGGTGTGTTTTTGGGTTTTTTTTGTGGTCATTGTGTTTTTAAGTTTACATCTATTTGTACTATATGGTGTCATAATAAACAGATTTAATGATTCAGTGCCTCTCATAATGATTTGCAGAGTTTTGGATAAGGTGGCCTTCTTTCACCTGATGGCGTCCTCCATACCTACATGGTGCAAATGATGTATAATTTTCAGTCATTTGTCACTGCTGGGTCACAAGGTTTCTTGGGAGCTTCATTTAGGAGATGGAGGGTGTGCATCAACAGCTCACTCTGCTCTTTGAAAGCATGCAGCACGTCTCCGTCTGCAGTAAGAGACTGGAGATTAGGGATGGATGATTGGCCACAGGGACAAAGCGAGCTCTGTTGGGCAGCGTAGTGGCGACTGGGGTGAAGCGGGGGAGCTGAGCGGAAATGGACATGGAGATCAGACCAGAACATAGTGTGACAAGGTAACAAGGTAAACTGATCCAGGCTGCAATTCCTCTGAAAACTGAATCAATGAGGGTTCTGTTAAAATAGAAATCCTCCCGGATATCGAGTTTAAGTGAATCTATAGTAAAATACAATCAGCTGTAATTATGCAGTTGGTTTCTTTTGCAGTGAACATGTACGTCATGTAACCTATAGATAAATGTTCCACTCCTCTGTAAGTTACATATTTTGACACGTAGAAAGACTTGGTGAGCTGGTACATCCAGTAAGTGAAATGCCTGCAACGAGGCCAGGTGTCCAACTCTGACCTCCTACCATTCAGCACGGTC
This sequence comes from Toxotes lorentzi, assembly GCA_037833715.1. Classification (NCBI taxonomy): domain Eukaryota; kingdom Metazoa; phylum Chordata; class Actinopteri; family Toxotidae; genus Toxotes; species Toxotes lorentzi. The sequence continues at coordinate 11,969,123 of JBBMJY010000014.1, read as the reverse complement.
CCCAGGGTTGTCTGGTCAGGTGACTGGTCTGACCTTTCCTTTGTAAAGAACATGGAAGTGTAGAGCAGCCTGGACATGAAGGGACAGATCGCTTTCGAATGACACACGCGAAGGAATGAGCCGCTGTCTCCGCCGCAGCCATTCAGCTGGAAATCCTGCACCACAGCACTGTATTCAAATGGGTCAGGACCCGAGGACATTAACTGTTTTCCCTCTCCAAAATGTTTGGAACACTTCCTTTCACCTACTTGAACGCAGATGCAGTTTGACAGCCGAATGTCAATGTTAGACAAACAGTTTGACCCCATTATGTAACCCCCCCCCATCTTCTGGGATTTTGCTGCTTCAGCTTGACCAGCTCAAAGGTTCTGATCAGGCGGAGGTCAACATCCTCTTTTTAACTGTAATATTTTCTGAGATGCAAACCTATTTCATCTGTAAAGGGCCCTAGAGATGAGATTGTGTTGTACTAAGAGTCTAACCCCATGGGAAAAGCTGTTTACTGTAAGTGGGGAAATGGTTAGAAAAGACTCTTGGCTCTGATTGTGCCACAATATAAACACAATGTGAACACCAAAATGCGCTGAAACTGTCAGTACATTATCTAATCTTATCTTATCTTATCTACCTGTAATCATGGTGGATGTCTCAGCTTTAAAGCCATCAGTTTTACAAAAGTATTCTCCTGAATAGGACTTTAAGGTCATACGCCATGATTGCAACTTAAAGGGTGAGTTCACCCAAATTTTAAAAAAGCAAAAATGTTTGCACTGAACCAAGGTACATAGCCATATAGATAGCTTTGGCTTTATTTGCCCTGGGTTTTGAGATGTCCACCTTTGACATTAGAAATATTCCAGGGGTTACATATATATGTATTGGTCATGGTGAGCTAAGAGGGGGTTGAGGAGGGGATAAATATTGTTCATATTTATATATGTAAGTATATGTCTGTTTGCATATATATGTATACACCTCACAAAAATTGTAAATTGTATTTGTGTGATTGGAGGTATCTTATGTTTCTTTTCAATAAAAAAAAAGAAACATACAAAACAATGCTGAAAAATACAAATGGTAACTGAATTGATATTCCCTGAAGACCTTTCTTTGCAGCCATATTTCTATAAAACTGAGTATCTGAGGGTTAAGAGTGCTCATGAGGGGAAAAAATGCACCAATGTGAAAAATCTTTTAAAGCATTCTACAACAGGATAAAGTGTAATTGTGGTGAAAATATAACTACGAGCTACATTTTGAAGGCTTTTGTACAACTACTGAAATGTGATGATGAAAGGAGACAGGTCCTCCCTCTAATGCCCACCAACCTCTATTCTGTGACCACTACTTTACAGAACAGCAACAAAGCTTTCAGAGTGAGAAAGCAGCGGGATTCATAAGAGATTAAATGTTTTTCCCCTTCCTGCAGATGTTCAAAATCAAGCAGGGCACTCAGAAGTATCATGAAGACACTACTAAATGTTTAGTTATGAATACACTTCAGTGTCCCCAGGAATAAAGGAAGATTTTTTTTAAAATTTTGTATTCAGGAAAAAAAAATAAAATTAAATGGGCACATGGGCAACGGCAGGCAGGGGGCTGCAGAAATTAGCCAGTTTTTAAACAACTCTCAAAAGCATCACACTTGTAAAAACCTACAGGACAACAAAAGACATACAGGAGTGAATGAAATGAAGCTTCCTTGCCAATTACTGTTGCGAACATGGCTGCGCTCGGGCTTTTTGTGCTTCACACAAGCAGTCTTCTCTCCTCTTGTCCCCGGCTATTGAGAGGGATACATTAGCCATGCGGGATGGATGGAGTGGAGAGGAGCAGAGCGGAGCGTTCGCAGTCATACAGCTCACTTCACCCCTGGTGTTGCAGACCTCTCTTATGACTTCACTCACACTACTCGCTCGCACAGAATGTGATTTTTATTATGTTATTTTTTACCTCCTTTCTAAGACTTTTTTTTAAAAATCTTGTTTGCATGAAATTGATGAAAAAATAGTGATGAAATTCATGTGTGATTTAATTTCTTATTGTGCTCACTTGGATTCTATTTTGTTCTCTATTTATTAGAGTTAAAATACACCTGCAGGTCTGCAGTCAGAACTGGTCTCCAAAGGATGTGGTGAGCCTGTGTTTACACCAAGCAGTCCTGTTTGTCTTTTCATACCCCAAACAATCACTTTTCTCTCTTTCCCAGGCTCATTTTCACACTTTTTTATTTTTCCAGAATCATCCAAATAAACATGGTTTTCCTCAAACTCTTTAAGACCTCTGGGAGATTTAAACCCACCTAAATTTGACTGTAACATGAACGTTTTTTCAAGACATTTAAATTACATATTCCTTTCACATATTTGTTTCATTTGTATTTCAGTGACTATATTTCAACTTGTAGTCAGAACCTGCCTCACAGTGAAATATGGCCATTTAAATGCTGTTAAAACAATTGTAATAATGTAACCCAGACAACCAAAAAAGAACTATTTTCAGCAGACATTTTGTCCAGTTTTCACCTCAACATGTTCTGACCTGCTGATGCCTGTTAAGCTGCAACACTATGCAATGTTTTATTGTTTTTTATTGTATTCTTTTTTATACACACAAGCCTCTAGACCACCTCATTGAATGCTAAGGTCTCTATTTCTATGGCAATCCCAGCAGGCTGTGCTATGTGTGAGTGAATGCACTGCCTGTAACAACTATTAGCAAGGTTAATGCTGCGGATAACATCCATCACTCAGTTTCATTAGCGCTGTCCTCTGACCTGTTCCACATAATGTTGTCAAATGTGTCAGGCGCCAGATTATTGGGAGGTATGATGATCAATAGATAAATAAGAGAGAGTTGTGTGCAATGCTGCTGGCATTGCTGCAGAATAAACCTCCATCCAGCATTCTGCTGCCTGTCACAAATCTGAAAAACAAATGGACTAGCCCGAGGCAAGAGCCATCAATAATAATATAATGTGAGGACAATGATGAATTAGAGCCAGACTTCTCAATGCTTTGCCGTTCTACGGGCAGAAACATCACTGGATGAATGAGAATTGATCTCTGTATTCACATTAGATTGCTTAATCTGCATTTGAGTCGATGGGACAACACACTGTTTCACTTCACTGAATTCAGAAAAGTTAATAATGTCCAATAATCAAAAACTGTTTATGAAAGCACCTCTTTTTTGTGCCATTGATTTGGCTCTATAATGCACTGTAGACACTGATCACTCAGACAGAATGCACTTACGAAGTGACAAATGTATTTTATATTCAATAACATAGATTTTTTTTTCCCAGCAAATGCACTTTAATTTATTAAGTACTGTTTCATTTTGCTTAGATCTGTGCATTCTCATGGTCCCTTTGGTATAGCAATGTGCAACTTGAATTTGAAAAGCTCTATATAATTACAGTTATTATTAACTCAAGAGGCTTCGAGAGCAGTGTTTGCTTGTTCTGTCATTTTACTCCCATAATTTAAAAAGATGCATTCACTCGCTCTCTGAAAGTCCCACAGTCCTCCTTACAGCCTACATATTTGCTTTAGTTCTCAAACAATACTACAGCCAACCTACAGAAACGTCCACGGATTCATACATAAACTATGAAATGTTACACAACACAGAGAAAGCTAATAGCAGTAAACAGCTCCAAGCTGCTTCGTTATAGCAGTGGTGTCACTTAAGACCCATGAGATCCCCACGGCCCACAACGGCTTCCACAATAGCTTTGGTGTAAATGTTCCTGTGTACTGAAAACTGCCATGAGATCAGAGTGCCTTGACCTAAATGTCACAGGGCAAACTAAGCAAATGAAGACAAACTAGAGGCTACATATATATATATTTTAAATGATGCAGAAATGTGACAACTAAAATGAGCAAAATATACAAACTGATAATGGAATAGAAATGGCTCATATTGATCTGTGACGTGAAAATGAGCACTACAGGAGACATGACTCTGCCTGCCACTGATGTTCAGACCCTGAACTATCAGTGGCAGGCTAATATCCTTGTAATCATATAACTTGGAGCTATACTGTGTATCAGATCAGGGTATGCACAAGTCCATCCTCCACCTCCTCTGTTTTTCTAAGCATTTTTTTTTCTAAGAGCAACAACGTGACACAGAGACTTAACTGGGTGATAATAGGTGGCCTGAAATGATAATCTTTGGGGGATTTTGCCAATAACATCTAATAAAGCAGGTTGAAATGGATACAAGGAGTGAGTTAAATCTTGCCCGCAGTCACTCAGAGGCACACAGGGAACTTGAGCCTCAAAGATGTGGTGCATTAGTTCTGCTAAGCTAACCGTGAATGCTAATTGCAGGAAGGACAAACTGTAACCCTTGCCCTGTGGCCATGAACCCATTAAACAGCACAGAGGGTTTCATAGACACAGGCAGCATACAAAGAGGCTGGCCTGAAAAGGCCTGCAATCTGATTTCAGTTTAAAGGGGGATAACAAGTTACGGTTTTCCAAAGTCCCCCTTGGGATCTGCCCTCGCAGTTTTGTTTTTTGACTGTATAAAGAAAACTGTCTGTCACTCCAAAGCTGACCGCAAATCATCAGGACAATGCAACAGGTTCTATGTTTTCAAGTGGAATATGTTGTGTGATCCACCGGACTTGCCATCAGTTCTCACAGAGCCTGACAGGTGCCTATCTACAGGACATGGATCAGTTATGTTTAACTGCTTGTGGTTTCACCCCTGGATGAAATTGACAACCCAGTCTTGGTATAATGTGACACCCTATACATGGAAAAGTGTCCTTCATCAGTAGGAACCCTCTAATATTGTCTCTCTGTTTTTGCAGGTAACATCTTATACATTTGGACACTCAAATACAACCTGAATAAGCCAATGAGGAAACCTAAAAAAAATCACCTGTTTAGGACCGAGCTGCTTCATTTTCTGAACAAACGAGTTCACTTTTGTGTGCTTTTACCTTTCATCTCAGCAGCTCTGGTGCCCCCTGGCCATACATTTTCAAACATGACCCCAGATGCACCGACTGCCCCCGTCTTCTTTAAACATACATTCATCAGTTTGACGGGTGACATGGAAGCCGCCTCTAAAGCACCAATTTCCACAGTTTACCATTTAGGTGAAAGTTTACTGTCACACCTTGATGCCTGACTTTCAGGGAGGCCTGGTATGAGTAAATACTTTGATAGTCTAAGTTTGCCTTAAAGCTGAAAAGTGATCACAATTCACTGCTGGGCACCATCAATGTCTGTACAAAATTGTTTTGGTTCTTTATGGTCAAAACCTGCGATCCAAATTCAGCATATCATACTGTACATTCGTTCATACGTAGTCTCAAATAACAATGACACATTTAATCATAGGTGTGCAGGCCTTATTCCAAAAGACCAATGACACATGATTCATTATCAAATGATTCATCTGTGGAAAAAAAGCCTAAGAGCCAAAAAGGTGACCTCAAGCCCAAAATCTGTGACCCTCTTGTCACACCCAGAGATTTTTGATTTACTACAGCCAAGCTCCCAGGTGAGTCTCCTTCACCAGTCAGCCCCATGCTGCCTGCCTGCCTGGCCTGTCAAGAGATGGATGGCTGCGAGTGTGAAACCTAGCAGTGGGTTACATGGCCTTGAGCTTTACCGTCTAATTAGACTCTAATGTAACTACAATGCTCTCGAGGAGATGCTGTCTTGCCCACCAAAGCTCTTTAAAAGCCTCCCCGGGGCAGGGGCAGCTTGGAGTGAGGTGCTGTGGCAGGCCACAGCCATGTCCAAGTAAAAGGCTCAGATTTCATTACCCTGCTGGCATGTATTGGCAACGGGACAGCAACTCTCCACTGGACAGGACCAGGATCTTCATTCTGGCCCTGTGTGGTGGCTGTTTACAACCTGTAGGTGTTCATCTCTAAAAGGCAACCACCTCATATAAGAGAGGAACAGGGGGCTCTTTTAAACAAGGCAAACAATATTGTCTGATTTATTTTTCTCTGCAGTTTATTTTATTCTACAATATTTGATTTTAAATTTGAGTAACTTCTACATTTATCTAAATTCAGACCACTTGCTAATAAGGCATTCACTGTAACTAATGACACTAACGTTGAATAAGTAATCTTCCATGTTTTACAGTTCAGTAATAAACGTAAATATCAGGAAATTCTGAAATTTATCAGGAAGAGCCCTCCATTGGATCATTAGACCACTTACTCTCTGGAATGAGCTGCAGAGCTTCAGGACCAAAATCAAATTTAAAAAAAAAACAAGTTATTAAATTTCACAAGTGTAGACTTGATGGCTTTTTATAAAGTGAGAAACCTTCAATGGGGTTTCCCTCAGGAAACTGTTTAACAGAGGTAGTAACCCGTCCACCATCTGATGCATCTTCTCTTGACAAATCTTAACTCTTTTTGAATGTTCCTCCGGCTGGACATTAGTTGTACTTATAAAACAAACCAACAAACAAAACAAAGATTACTATGATCAATGTCTTAAAGAGCTGCTGCTGAGCCAGTAGAAAACTTCTTCACCACCATCTTCGAGGGAGCACATCCCAGCATTACATTAGGACAATGATACAAAGGCGCTCTATGCTTATATTTAAAAGTATTTAAATGCTTCATCTTTGTTACTTGAAATCGTTAATTTTTCTGTTTAGGGAAGAAACTTAATTATTGCATGATGTCACTGTCTTCATCTCTGGTCTGCAATATGTGGCAGTGAAACAGAAGACAAACCAGAATACAGAATGCTGTCAATATTTTTCCTGATGCATCATGTGATTTTCCCATTTCTCCACAGCCCATGAAGGACGGTATCATCAGCTTGATATAATATTAGAAACCGGTCTTGAGAGATAAGGTGTCTGGTTGAAGGTCACCCGTGCCCTCGAGTGAACATAAGAGCCTTTTGTGGTTGGGTTAAATGCACCTGACAGGCTGTTGGAGCACAATCACCCATTTTAATTGTCATGTAACGGTTTCATGTAGAGCCAAACTGTCTGCAACACTTCAGCGGTTGGAAACCAGAGCCTGGCCACACAACCACAGATGTGGTTAACTGGATCTTTGCTGAAAGAGCAAAAAAATAATAAAATAAAATAAAATAAAACCCTGGAGAAAACTCTGTGGAGACAGACTTGGAGGAAGATGCTGATAGATAATGCAACAGATGCATCTGCTGCAATTTGCTAAATTACAGACCTTAATAAATCCTTGAAGCTTCTGAATAAAATACACTACATTTGTGACTGTTTCCAAACTGTGTCAAGGTTGCAGAAATACTAATTGCTTTAATGCACTTGACAATCTGGCAGCTAAATTACTTTTTCCCTATAAAGGAGCTAACCAATACAGGCAAGAAAACCTTAACAGTTTTAATGCACACTCAAAAAACTCAATTTTCCAATTTAGCGGAAGCCAAAGATGACAGGAAACAAGGTAATTTGCTGTAGCCCCAACAACAAACCCCTGCCCATTCTATGCCTGTTTCATGAGCAGTAATTGCGTCTCAGAATGAATGCCATCTCATATTAAGCTGCAGCCATAATCCAACGTCAAAGACAGACTCATTATTGACAATCATGGGAATTAGTTACATCATTTAACAAAACCGAACTAATAATTTCCAGGATACCGCAGAAGCAGATAGGGCCATTACAAAAAAATTGTAGCTCTTAAACAGAATAACTGACATCTATATCTTCTCTGCTGCTTTGGCTGAAGGGCTTAAGAAATTGCATTAGCTGCAATTGAAAATCTGAACTGAGGGGAAAAAGACACCACTTAGACTTTTGCAGGGCACTGCTCTGTGTTCACTGTTCCCATTCATTTAATACAGAATTCTGCATTAAAAAGGTGTGTGCTGCATCCGTCTCTGTCACCAGTGTAACAACTTGCAAAACTGCAGCAGATAAATTCAGCGATAATGTTGGAAACATACCAAACACCTCAGCTATTATCTCTTCTATTCTATTTCAATACAATTATTAGAATGTGTCATGATAGTATTTTCTGTCTGTATATATTTCTCAATAAAGGTGTTAAAGACAGTCTGCCAGATACAGGTCATCCAGTTTAGTAGTTTCCTCCCAATTTTTCTCAGTAATAAAGCCAGATCTGGTTTAGGCCACAGACCTCTGATGTCTATCAGCACGGGTCACTGTCTGGGGGCAAGTGGAGCCCGCGGCAAGATGAGTGGATCATCACTTTCCCTCAACACGTCAAGAAAACAACCTCTTCTGCCCTGACACATTCCTGCCAACTCTCAGGTTTTCTTCTGCAAGTAGTAAATGTGACAAATGTTACGAGTATGAACCGACTTTGTGCTGTTGGTCAAAAGTTGTTTTTATTGTACTCATGAAGCTCATATCAGTGTTAAAAGACTGATCCAAGGACAGCTTCAGTGTTAAAATGCAACTCAATCTTAAGAGTCAACAAAAACGATGATAAAAATCAATTCATGTTTGGTGACTCCAAAATGACCAAGCAAAAAACAAGTAAAAAAAAAAAAACAAAAAAAAAAAACAAACAAACAAAAAAACAAAACTTAGTTATATTTAACAAGAGCCAGAAAAGAAAAGCTTTTAACAAACATTACTTACAAGAAAGAAAAGTTGTACTAGAAGGGGAATAAATGACAGGAAACATTATGGTAATGGTACACTGGATGCCAGCAGATAATCCAAATGTGATAAAGACTTCATACGCAGATGGAACCATTCTAAGGTGGACTTAGGTTGACCTGTGAACCAAAAACAGAAGAGATTAAATCAACTAAAGAGCACTCACTGAACCAGTGCATGGAGGAAAGTGATATCCTACTCAATGAATGCAGCAGAGGTTTGCAAAATCGCCCCTCCCTGTGACAATCAATAAAGTCTGATTGTGAAGTAAATTACTCTAAACTAACCTTCTGAATATGACATAAAACAGATCATAGAAAATACTGCTTTATGGGTTAAACTGTACATCTTAATCTGTAAATGAATTCCAAAGTTTTTATACTATGTGTAGTTTAAGCAGGTGTAGAGAACAGCCTGTATGAAAAACTGAACATTAGCCAGTTTTTGTTTTTATAACTCCCTGAACTGCCTGGAAATGTTTGAAATAAGGAAACAAAGATCAGCTAAAACAGATGTTTATTACACTTGGATCAACAATGGGAAGAGGTCAAATATTCCAATGCCACTACTGTAAGACAACAGTGGGAGCATTTTGTACTGACATGACAACATATTTTGCCCTTGGTCTTTTTCACTAAAACATTCTTAGAAACTTGTCAGTTGATTGCCTGAAACAAACCAGATTTTCTGGTGTAGTTGCACCTGTATCCAGGTCTATATTTCTGCTTCCATGTTGTTAATGTTCAAGTCAAATGTTTCTTACCATATGCTGCATACATACAGAACATGAATATTGCTGCACACATCTGATAACTGAGATTATAGCTTATTATAAAAACACAGTTTCTGTATACTGTATATATAGTATGTCTGAACTACTGATAGTCAGTTTAAGTCATTTTAAAGCAAAGATACTTTTTCATTTCACAGACTAAGCAATTAAAAAAGAACCAACAGATTATTCAGTGATGAAAGTAATTCTAAATTGCAGCAGTAGCTTCCAGCTTCACAAAGGTAGTATTATTTCAGGGCTATCAAAATGGATTGCATCACACGGTACAGCAGGTTTCTGTTTGCCTGGACACTGAGCGCACTAACAACAGCACAGATACACAGACTGGTGGGAGGATTTTCAAGTTTTCATCTGTGTATCTCTCAACTGTCGGATATTGAAAAGTGGACAGACAGAGATATGGATCAGCATATGCTGCAGCTGGACGTGCTCCTTGTAAATGCAGCTGCTCACTGATTCAGTGAGCAGCTGCATTTACTGCCATGCTATGTAGTACTGGGGACCACGAGGGTGACTCACTTGGGCTTGGTCTCGGCATCTGTGACTTGGCGGATGAAGATGGCGTCCTCTGGGTGGCTGATGTCTCCCTTCTCATGCATGTAGGAGGCGGCGATGGCAAGCATGGTGCCATCATTATTGAAGGCAAGCGAGGCGATGCTGGTCGGGTACCGGTGGAACTGACACAGGCGCTTCTTGTTGAATGGGTCCCAGATGTTCACAAAGCCGTCTGAGCCACCTGGTAGAAGGAGAAGCTCAAGGTCAACTCTCAAGAGATTTAGGCCGTGTTACTGCTGAGATATAGATCTATAATAACAGTGTGTTCCACAGGCAACCTTGGCAGCTCAAAGCTAAAGGTCACAGGTAAATTTATGAGCTTTTTAATAAGAAATTGCCCCATTGGAGAAACAAACTAAAAAACTTGCTTTTATCAAGTACTAACTAGCCAGTCATACCTGTGGCAAAGGTGTTATGAACACTGTGAAATGAGATTGCATTGACAGGGTAAACATGCTCAATTCCATCCTCCTTCAGCCTGTGGCACTTGAAGGCGTACTTCTTCTTCTGAACCTCCTGGCTGGGGTCCAGGTACTCCACAGCTACACGTCCCTCGATTGAACTCAAGACATAGCCCTTGAGCCAAAACAGAAAATATGAAAATACTATTCAACTTATGACAGGAATTTGTATCTGTATACATGATACTAAATGTGAGTAAGTTACCCGGTATCTTTCATTAGAACTGTGTAAACATTAATTGCTAAAAAGTTGAATGTAATTCAAAGTAATTTAACGTGTACCTGTTTGTTCGGGAAGGCTCTAATGCAGCGAGTCTGATACTTGAGACTGGACTCTCTTCTTTGCTGTACGTAGCCCATGTTCCTCAAATCCCAAACCAGGACTCGTCTTCCAGCTGTGCCAACAATTAGCCTGTCTCCAGCCACAGACAGGGTATACACCTTTTGAATAGATAAAGAATGAAGTGAGCCTAGAGTCTCACTTAATACCCACACAAACACAGGTAACAGAATCACAATTGGGTTTTTGTGTTTTCTCAGTCAAACTGCTGTATTCAGTCTTTTCACCACAAACTCAAATAATTATAAAGTACCTATAACATCAAGGAGTAGCATCAATATCTGAATAAATGTAAGTTCTCACAGTGTACCAGTGGTACATAATCATGAAAATTCTATAATAAAAGCATAAAAGTAAATAAAAGCATTTGGGCACCCAACTAAGCTCAGACTGATTTGGCAGGACACTCTAAAAATGTCATGTCATTGTGACTTTAACACCATCTCATTTAGATTTAGAAGGGAACCCTGGGCCAAAAAAGGGGAAGATAAGTAGCAGGCTGGGGTAATTTATATCTTCAAGCACAAAAGGCAATCATACAATCTTGCACATTCACAGTTCTTGTTGTACTATACTATACCTAACATGATTTAAGTGATTCTGACCTGACAAAATTATTTTAAAAATTGCACTGAAATAGCTTTCTTACAAACAACGCGCTTAAACACTAATTTGTCTCTTTTGCTCTACCTTTTCAGGCTGAGTAAAGGTGCCAGCATTGCAGGGAGTCCTTGGGTCCCACAGCCGAACTGATCTGTCCCAGCTGCCCGTTACCATGACATTAACCTCTGGGCAATACTCCACACAACGAATTGGGGCATCATGTGTTCCAACTATTGTATCTGTTTAAGGAGAAGATTAGACAATAGAACATAAATCAACATATTCAGCACATTCAACTCAGAGCTATGAATATGTGATACTGCCTGAAATCTCTTCTTTGTACTTAGGAGGTTTGCAACATACCTTGGTCTGTGTTCAGATCGTGAGTTTTTAACTGTGCATCTAAACCTCCACTCCAAGAATGTGTTGGGTCCTGCAAGCAAAAGGTGAATATTACCTGTGTGTACCAGACTTCTGGTTTTTTACACAACAATAACCAGCCTAAACACACACAAAAATCTGTGACCTACATAAAAAGCACAGTCCAGAACTGGAGCTGTGTGTTGGTACTTCATCCGCATGGTGTTGCCTCCGACATCATAGAGACGTACAGTGCAGTCCCATGAGGAAACCAGCAGGAACTGAGCTGTGCTGGGGCTGAACTTGACAGCAGAGATGCCGTCCTCTGGTCCCTGGTTCAGCTTGTACTCATTTGAGCCTGTCATCTGAAAAAGAGCCAAATAACCACAAACTGTAAAATCAAGACTAACAGACAATATACAGGGGTATACACATTAAAAATTAGTTTAATTCAATTCAGTGACACCACAAACTGAAACTTTACAAAGTTTTGTAAGCTTTACAGTTGTAGTATTTGCTATTTGGTCTTGGTTTGTATTTAGCTTTATTATATTGTACAGATATTTGTGTTTTTGTGTTGAACAACTGCTGGTAACACACCATCCAAACCGGATAAGATGAAAGCATAGCTGTCATTCTTGCTAAAAAAAAAAAAATAAATAAATGAAGACTTCTAAATTTAGTTGATCAATCACTTAGACATTTAAAGTGAATGAAAAAAAAATACATTAAAATTTTTATTTTCAAAATCATCTGTTTCACGTTTTGACCATCAGCAGGCATGTAGTGGTGGTTGTGATGAGAAGAAATATGTTCCGTGACTTTTCATGACAGCATTAGATCATTTAAGTGAGCTAATAAAAATATCATAAAATAGCAAGTCCTCACTGATTTGCTACTTTCTATCAGAAAGAAAACCTCAGTTGCAGTTTCCACCGCAGCTTGGCTTGCTGGAAATGGAAACGAATCAGTTAACTCAATACTGCTGGCAAAGGAGTTATAAAGCATGCATTTGTGCCCTTGTGATTCTCAAAATGAAAACGTTTTAAATTCCATTTTCAATAGAATGCCTAGGAGTAACCTACTAGCTAACTTGCGGATCAGTGGCTTTTCTGCTTGTTGTTAATCAAGCCAACACACAGTGGTTGTGAATTTAGCTAATAAGCCCCACTGATTATATAGCTTGCAGCATTTAAGCTACTTAACAACGTTTTGTGTTGCGGTAACTTGAGGCACAGTTACTTAGTGTTTTTTTTTTCATCGCCTTTGCTTTTTATTTCATAAAACCAATACAGATTGTTCCGTCACATCCAGCAATTACACCAAGCCCACATCAACTGCTACCGGTGTTTGCTAACGGTGAAGACAACGCTGACTACAAGCTCTGGTAATAGCCGTTTCACTCCACTTACCGCTTCAGTTTGGTGACGGTCAGACGAAAACGATTCTTATTATTGACGATTCTAATCTTTGTGCAGTGGTTTTACGATGAAATGCCAACAAAATATAACGTGGAAATTACTGAATAGCAAGGCTAGCTGCGCGATGCTAACTCCCTTCTAAGCAGGCGCTGCCGAATACTCCAGTGGATGCTGATTGGCTGAAACGAATTTTCAAACTCCCGCCTGCGATATGATTGGTTTATTTAACCTCGACGTTTATTTCCGTTGTCTCAGTACAGATCACATGACAGAGGACTGCTCTCTCTTCCTCCTTCTCTGTCTCTCTCACTGACACATGGGATGCATTTTCTGGGTAATTATCGCGTTCATTAAAAGAAATACAGTGCAAATATAAAATAAACACGATAATGGACAATAGAAAAATAATAACGTAGCCTACGGTACCTTTTTTTAGAGTAGCTGTGAGCACATACGTATGACCTAGGCCTATCCGTCCTGGTTTGAGTGGGGAGTTGTTTGATATACTAACTGTAGAGCCTATAACTTCCTTAATTTTCTTTCTTTTTTTGTGATTTGAGGAGAACTTGGCCTAAATAGGTCTAGTCTAATAAGATAACAGTCTCCTATATGCCAACAGGTCCTGTAATAGGTTATTACAGTGATCTTCTCAAACGCCAACAAAAAAGATAAAGGTTTCTAAAAGAAAAAAAATGATATGGTTAAATTCATGAAAAATTAACAACGACTGGCTCTTTAATTCTCTGAATTCGCCTTTTAATTTCCACACGGCCATCTTAATTTATAGGCCATTGTAGCCATCATAGCCTTTTGTTTTCCAAATAATAATTTCTTATTAAAGAAAACACAAACTGTAGCAAAACAGCAACCATGCAGCAAGAGATCAGTGTTAGTATGTAAAAGTGAAAATAGCCTGTAGGTCTAACAATTTAACTAAAATGGTTCTATTTGAAATGAAGCTCAAACGTTCTCAATTCATCAGATAAAAAAAAAAAAGATGGCAATCATTATCCCTCTGTTAAAATGATTCATCTGTGATATTTTATTTTGGAGAGCAAAACCTGTGCCTTCATGCTTCGTCTTAGATTTAAAAAAACAAACAAACTGAAAAAACAGAGATCACACCATCCTCACGAATGCTTGAAAACCAAGACATGATCACCACCACCACTATATTAAGGATACATACATTTCTTTTTGGAATGAAATCTTTACTGAGTGTAAGACCATATAATATACAGAATTTCAATAACAATATCAGAGGAAAACCGTACACAAAAACAGAGGCTATTTTTGGCTCTTTCATGGCTTTACCGGCAAAACATTGCGTCATTAAAACAATTGCCTATCACCTGCAGTTTCTCGAGGATTTTTTTTTAAGGATCACATGATTGTCCTCACCATTACAAAGAGTAAAGGATAGTTTTTTTTTCTGTAAAAGAGGTAAACTACAGGTGACAAAGGCTGGTAGCCTAATGTGAAGCCAACAGTATTGCACAATATTGAAAAATATCAAAATATTAAATTCCACATTTTTAGCTACAAACACTGACACAAATCTCTGTAAAATACATATGGACAGTTAACCCTGTTCAAAACAAGTTCTTTTTTTTAATACGTTAAAATATATTCACCCACTTTTGAATGTTCTAACCAATGATGATAACGATAATAATAATAATAATTTTTTAAATTATTATTTTGAAATACCTTTGGAGGCTGTAATAGGGCTGTAATGTGTCTTGCTCAAGGACCCTTCAGCAGGATAAAGAATGAATACAAATAATAATAATAACTGTAATAATAATAATAATAATAATAATAATAATAATAAGACCTAACATTGTGTCCGTTGAATCTACAAAATATACAAAAATGCATTTTTTTTTCAGTGAAAGTCACTCTCATTTAAAAATATATTTACAGCTCATAATGACACAGTCAGTGTTAAACAGGCCTCAGCAGTGGGACCGGGTGGGAATAGTACATGTGGTGGGGAAAAGCCATGTGGTGGCTGCCCGGTGAGTTTGCAGCGGGGCCCCCAGTCGTTTCTGGGGCTCCGTTCTCGTGGTAAAGTATGGGAACCCGCACAATCCTCTGCGCCGCCGCATGGCTCAGGTTGGCCGCCTCCAGCTCCGCGGCCAGCTGCCTTTTCCACTTATTCCTCCGGTTCTGAAACCAGATTTTGACCTGCGTCTCCGTCAGGTGCAGGGACGCGGCCAGGCCGGCCCTCTCCGAGCTGCTCAGGTAGCGCTTGATGTCGAAGGTGGACTCCAGCTGGAAAACCTGACTCCTGGAAAACACCGTGCGCGTCTTCTTCTTCCGGCAGGGCTTCTTCTCTGGGTCCAGTTCGTCCGTTTTTCTCCTCCAGTCGTCCCCCTGGTCTATTTCTTTCTTTGGCTCTTCCGCATCACTTTCATCCAGCGCGATGTCGTCGTCGGCGCTTTCCTCTTTAACATCTTGGTCACTTTTCTGGAGGTCCGGGGAGCGCCTGTCCAGTGCCGGCGATGCCTCCTTCAGACTGGCCTTCTCAGACCCTGCAGGAAAAAAAAAGAAAAAGGAAAAAACATTATTCAAATTTGACCCCATTAAGCGTGTGATCTGCAATTGCAATCACCTGATTTTCAGTTCGTTCTAAATATGCAGTTTAACACAGGAGGTTTTTCCATCTGTTAAAATGACGATATTTAATGGACAAGATTCCATGTAATCAAGCAACTAATTATAAGAATTTCTCATATCCCTTCATGACATAAAATATGCCAATAGGCCTTTTGCTGTAAAAATAATCTAAATTCAGATTTTATTAATTTTTTTCAGAAGAAAAATTGCAATTTCCTCATGTGCAGAGTTAAAGTTAATAACAATATTTACCTGCGGTCCTCAGATGAGCCCCAAGCGTGTATGGATACCACCAGGCAGACGCTCTTTCCAGATACTGCCCTGATAGTCCAATTCTCTGTGTGGGCAACTCAAATCGAGGGAAAGATAAGTCACCGAGCCGCGAGAAGAAGCTGCCTTCAAACACTTTGGACGAGCCGAGGAAGCTTTTCGGCTTCGTGGGTTTGTCTTCAATGTTCAGCAGGTTCTTTATGGAGAACGGCGAATCCTTTGCGGGTTGGCGAGTCTCTTGCGCATCAGAGTCTGCCATCACCGTTTACTGTCCGATGTGGATCACCATCAAAAACTTATCAGGGGAAGAAATCACCCCCAAAAATATTTTCTTGGTATGTGGTTTATGTTGAAATCATAGAAAACGGAGAGAAAGTCAAAAGAGAGAGTCGCATGAAGCTGCGTCCACCTCCTGAGGGTGATCAGAGTGAGAGCGCAGAGATCACTGCGGCAAACTTGAGCTGGATTGTAATGATGGAAATAAAAAAAAATGCCATCCGAGTTAAAACGCGCTCGGTCTCTGCTATTGGGCAGGTACAATAGCAAATGGGCTTTGAGATGAATCTGCGGGGGGGCTGTGACGAGAATAGACTCAAAAGGAAAAGGCCGCGCAAGCGTTTTGGCTTCGGGCTCAACGGTAGGCACACACTTATCATCCAATTAGATTAAAGAGGAAAATGTCTCAAGGTTTTTGGGTCGTGCGCTTGCCGCAATCACCGGTCAGTAAATTGAATAAATGGTCCAGAGATTTTTCACACTTCAGGGCAGAGCTGAGCAGCTTGGCACAAATATCGTGCAAATTACGCATAGATTTTACGCAGCAATGTAAAGCACAGTAAATATATAAGACAATTAGAAAAATTGAAAGGTAGTATTACATGTTGAAGCTGTTGACCTGCTGAGGATCAACCTGTCATTCATCTGTTGTATTTCAAGTATCCACTGTTCCACCTTTGTGCATCAGGAAAGCAATATGCGCTGTGCATTTCACCTGGACCGGAGCTCATTGACTTCGGTGTAATTTTATTAGTCAGGAAGTGCAACAGGCAGACATCAAACTGAATGCTTACCATTGTGATAAAGGCTTTTCAAATCAGCTTTGTACAAAAGCCTGCAGACCCACAAAGGCAGCAGGTGGTGTAATGCATGAAAAAACAAGGCTTGTTCCTGTCACATATTATAATAATACTGGTACTTGGATGCAGATTATACTTGTATGTGTAATGAAACATTCATATGGTGGAGTGTGATCAGATTAGATGATGATTAGAAGAAATTAAAGACAAAATGAGCAGCAGGGAGATATCCTTTGTATTTGTTTCTGCTTTCAGACTGAGACTGAGGACCAAAGTAAAATTAAAGATTGAGAGGCCATCTTGCAGGGTTGAATCGAACAAATGTTCTCTGCAATGTGCTTTGTATCAATATACAAATCTGTCACTGATAAAACCCCAATCAAACACATAGAAATTATGTCTGTGAGTCCTGGCCAATGATGAAAAGGCACCTCAGTATTTATGTAGACATCTTTAGGATAATTTAAGGTGAAAGTTGGATCAGATACATTAATATGTGGCCAAAAATAAAGAAAATGTACTAAAAACCTCAACTCATCATTTAAACCAAACTTGAAACAGATGCAGTGAACTAATCAAACAAATTGAATTTGCTCAACCTACAAACATGCAGCATGTCCTTTTAGCTCGTGGAGCGCTCTCCAGCTCTAAAGGACAACACTGTGTTTTGTGAAAAGCTACTTGAATCCCTGCATAATTAGAGGTCTCATAGCTGTGTTAAAGATGGGGGTGGAGAAAGAGGCCAGTTGAGCTGCGTTTGCCAATTCAAAGTGAAAAGCAGATAGCTGTGTTTTCATCAGATTATGTTCATCAGACAGGGGCTCGTTCAACAGACAGAACGAGTCCGAGTGAATCAGAGGGGAAAACAGAGTACACTCAATCAATGATGCAAACACAGGCCTGTGTTTCCCCCTTTCAGCTTTGTCGTTTAAGTGATTTTGGAAATGTCTGGGCAAACACGGAGCTGATATTATTAATTAGACAGGAAATGATATGTCTGTTCGAGCATCATTTTCAACCTGTCATGTTCATTTTAGAGTAACAGAAAGACACATCTTGACCTTTTCGAGGACAAGAATCTAATTTCATTTATGAAAAATACACACAAAAACTGCTCTTTGATCAGGTGTCAACAGATGACACTGAATAATTATCATAAATTAATCAGTAAATGTAATCTTATATTCATAATATTAAATTAGAGCTAACTCTTGTCCAGAATTAAGATGCATTTTTTTCATACCATGTTTAGTAATAGGGATGATTAATAAAATGTTTAGAGAATAGAGAATGTATACAGTGTGTACAGTAACAGTATAAACAAAGTATGTTTATACTGTTATCCATTAACTTCATGGGAATTCATACATACATACTGCCAATCTCTACCATTGCACTAATTATGAACCTGTTTTTTTTTTCCATCCTGTTAATACTGGTAAGCACTGTCAGGAAACTGGTGGCTTTCTTGTTGTTACACAGATTCCTTGCAAATAAATAAATACATTTCTTTTAAGGGGTCATGGGTAATAGCTATTAGGTGTCTGTATATTTGGACACAGCTTGTCTGTTTTGTGTAAAACAACAGACCTCATTTTACACAGCATGTAGGCCACGGAAATGTAATCAATATCATCTGAAAAATTATCAGTGAGGCAATTATGCAAGGCAGGCTCTTTTCAACTGAAGCACCAGCATAATTAAACTGATATAAAATATCATTAGAGGTGACAGGCTGTTATAAGACACGGTAATTGACTGCTCTTTCAGTGAGAAGCAGCCTCTTCTCGGAGCGACGTTGCTGCTCTGGAGAATGCTCCCATCTAGTGACAGGACTTGGTATTAATCTGAAAACAAGCAACGTGATCACCCCAAACAAAGATGATTGATTGATTGTGCCACGGCATACTTCACATTTATTGATTTTGTTATTGAAAGATCAATCTTTACAGATAATTTCTTGTTATGATATGAATTTGCTTTTGCATTTTCCCAACCAGGAACTGTACAGTATTTATGGAGCATGTGAGGGAAGCGTTACAATGCACCTGTTTTACAGGATCCAGTAAAGAAAAAAAACACAGTGAACTTACTGATCTCAGTCACAGCGGACTTTCAAAAGTAAATGGAACATTTTTTAAAAATCATTAAACCAGACTAACATTAGGCCCAAAGCTGAGGAACTGTAACTACATCAATAACATTGGTAGTGGGAACTACTTTACAAGTATACAAGTTGAAACTACAACAAAACTCCAGAAACATGGAAGTAATGCATTGCTGCAATAAAGTCATTTGGAGAAAAAAAACATTTGGAGTGTAACGTAGAGTGAAATCTATCAGGCATGGGTCAGATGGTTTCAGTGGTCATACTCCTTATCAATGAACTTGGCCATACTGCTTAGCTGGATATTTGTTGTGCCCTCATAAATGGTGCCTGCACATGAAGAGAAATCAAAGCATTAGAATAAATTCCTGCTGAAAAAACAAAACAAGGTCAATTTTGTCAAATTGCCCTGCACAGTACACAAATCCGCAGCTTTCACTATCAGGAGACAGGGGGGCTTATTATGCAGCTCAGTCTACCAGCGCTCCAGCTGGAGAACTGGGGAGCCGAAATGGAGGTGATGAAAGGAAAAGTGACATTTTGCCCTGGCAGCTTCCTTGGCTGTGTGTTGGTATAATGACACTCTGAGAGGGGAATTCCTACGGAGTCTGATTACAGCCACTGCTATCAGCCCTTCTCTCCGCCCCACTGTGGTCCAATCACAAACAGCTACTCCTGACCTTCCCGCAGCCCTCGTGGGCTGTGTCCTTTCCACATTGTGGCTTTAGTGCCAGCTACCGAAACCACCTCCAATCTAACCAGTAATTTCACAAATAGTCTGAAAACACAAGTCGATATTTGTCTAGTGGTGTGTATTTGTCAAGTCATGCTCACCAATTTTACAGTCTCTGTAGTATTTCTCTATGGGGTAGTCTTTGGTGAAGCCTACCCCTCCCATCCATTCAATGCACTTAGATGTGGTTAGAGTTGCAACCTGAAGAAGATAAAGATCATACAACAACTTTTGTTTAATGAGGAAGATTCAAACACCACATAGATCATATAACACAGAAAACATGTAACAGGCTTGTAAAAAAGAGGAATTATGAAGAGAATAATGAAAGCTCAGCAACAAAGATAAGATCAGAAGAATAATGTAAACCTGATAAAACAGCTAAGTGCTACTACAAGGAAACAATGCTTAAAAATAAATGAAACTGTATAGAATCATAAACCAGATGTATAGAATCATAAACCAGATAACTCTGATGATCACAATATATCCTAGAACACACCAAAACTCTCAGTGGTAGTCAGTGAATCAGGAGCCTCACCTCTGAGGTGAAGTATTTAGCCATGCAGGCCTCCTTAATGAAAGGCCTCCCAGCCTCCTTCAGACGAGCAGCGTTATACGTCAGCAGCCGGGCAGCTTCAAGCTGCGTTGCTACGTGTGCAATTTGGTGCTGCATGCCCTGGAATACAAAGAGTATCACAACAATGCAAGTACTCACTGAACAATACACTGGCCACCAGAATAATGTGAATGATAAACATGAAAAATGAAAAACAATGGAGATCTTAACCTGGAAGTCAAAGATACGTTTTCCGAACTGCACCCTCTGTCTGGTGTAAGGAATGGTGTGGTCAAAGCAACCCTGTGCCAGTCCAAGCATCTGAAACACAAAGTTAGACAAAGTTAGCTCATGTAACATTTACATTTTATGTGCTGTCGTCTTGAATAGAGCACATTTAGCTTGTTAAATAAATAAAAATGTCTAATGCTTTACCTGACCGGCAATGCCAATCCGGCCCTCATTCAGCATTCCGATGGCATACTTGTACCCATGACCAATTTGTCCCAGAATGTTCTTCTCTGGTACCTACAATGGAGAGCAGAAAGTTCGGATAAGTCACAGCTGTATTTGTTTCACATTAGTATGTTACAGTACAATGTTTTTGTAGTACCTTGACATTGTCAAAGTTAAGCGGGCAGGTGGAGGATGCACGCAGGCCAAGCTTATTCTCCTTTTTGCAAATCTCAAGCCCCTCAGTGTCCCGGTCTACGATGAAGCAGGTGATGCCTCTGTATCCCTGTTAATCACGAAAAAAATCTGACATTACAATGGTACATTCTGTTTATTCCTTTCAATTGTTTATCAAGTGCAAATGTCAATCATTCTCGGACTCCAGCTCATCAAATGTGAGGGTTTTTTTCCCCCTGTATTTTAGATCACTGTTAACTAAATGTCTTTGGGTTTTGGAACACTATTCAGACAAATCAAGACATGAAGACATCACCTTGGACTCTAAGCAATTAATAATTTCTTACATTTTTCAGTCAAAACAATTTATTAAGTAAATAATCTTCAGAATAATGGAATATAACTGTTTCCATAATGGAAATAACTGTCTCTGTTGCACACCTTGTTGTGCTCTCAGATGGAGTAAATTTATATGAAGGTCTTTCCTTGAGAAATATAAAAAACAAATGAGTAAATTGTGCATCATATTTTGGCTGAAAACAGGTAATAAAACAGGCAGTTACTCACAGCAGAGAGATCCACATTGGCCATCACCAGGAATACACCTGCATGCTCTGCATTACTGATCCACATCTTGGATCCGTTGATGACGTAATAGTCCTTGTGTTTTTCAGCACGTGTCTTCAGAGAAAAGGCATCACTCCCCGACTCTGCTTCAGAGAGGCAGAAGCTTCCAATCTGTGGGGCATGACACAGACACATAAGGAAGTGCAGGAAGACATTCCAGGGAATGTAGGGCAGAATGTGCACATCGAGTTGAGTAATCATTACAATTGTTCAATTGTTGTTGGTCTCCTAACGACCAATATAAATGTAGTATTTTATGCTTATACGTAGAGAGAGAATGTCAAATTGCTCACCATGTCCGTTGACAGTCGGCTGAGGTACTTCTCTTTCTGAGCTGGTGTACCCAGTTTGGAAAACAGCGTGTTGATCAGTGTGTTCTGAATGTCACAGAGCACGGCCACAGAGGGATCCACCTTTGCCAGCTCCTCAATAACCAGAATGCTGGAGAAGAACGAAGAGCCGGTGCCACCATACTCTGGGTCGATCTCAATGCCCATGAGCTGTAAAAGTTCAATATCAGAGTCACTGGATAGGGGAAAAAAGACTGGGGACAACTTAAATGTAATAAAATATCAGTTCATGATTACAGAAGTTACATACACCCTGTTCAAAGAGAGATTTGATCACTTCCTCGTCCATGGTAGAATTTTCATCCATCTTTGACACAAATGGAGCGATGTGCTCTTGTGCATATTTTTTCACTGTCAATCAACAAGACAGATGTTTAGTGTTTTAGAAATTTCTGTCAGCAGCAGTAACACACATGTTACCAGATTCCCAGCTCACCTGCCTCCTTCATCATACTCTCCTCCTCTGAATATGTCTGAAGGGGAGGAAAGGAGACCCCCCCTGCTGTCTGGTCTGAAGACATATCTGGGGCAGATCTGGTGGATAAGCTCCTCCATCCAGTCTGGCATGTCCCCCATGGTCGAGAGATCTGTCTGCAAGACTAAAAAAAAAAACAGGACAGAGATCAAGTTTGAACAAGGATATTAGACAGCCGTGCCGGTCTCCACTCACCAATAACGCTACAAATTCATAAATGAACTGTCTCTTTATAGAGAGTGATGTCATTTTTTGGTTTGTTCGTTTGTTTGCTAGTGTTAGCCGCCTGTTAGCTAACGACGTCACGTACGCAAGAGCCAGACAGGTAACCTCCAGGATAAAGGACTAACACTGTGGACACTATAATGAAATCAGTGCACAAACCCTGCAAATGGAAATAAATGACCATAATATTCAGTCTCACCTTTAAAATCCTGACCAACGACGAAGCCATGACTTGTTACAAAATGTTTGTATGTTGCCTTTAAGTGCTTCTTGTACGAGTCAGACACTCGGAATTTGTGGTTGCGTGATAATGATAAACCGTGACTATCACCATTATCCCTATTATTGATGATAACAATAGCTTTGAACAAAGATAACCACGATACATAGGAAATATCCACCATTGCTTTGAGAAGCATTCTTAAGACTCGTTTGTACATATGTGTATGATGTGTGATTCATTTTTCTGACGGTCCCTGAAGGTAACAGGTGCGTTTTCGGTGCACGGGGAACACAGGCGTGTCAGAACTTAATCTTTTTATATACAGTATATGAAATGAATACGGGTATTTGGCTATTGGTTCTGCAGCACCATCTGTATTTACTAATAGTTCTAGAGATGAAACCACTGGGGAAAGTATCCTTTGGGGCATATTTCATGGATTATCAATTAAGCCAGGGTAGTTAAATCCTTGAGACTGAGGTTTGGCCATGGTGAAAAAGCATCCTGATAGGAAGTGTCTTTAATTTTACGACCGCACTTTGTCTAGAAGTCCTTGAGAAAACCAAAAATGCTGGAAATCCTCCATACCACTGGTTTGCACTACTGGAATTTGGATTTGAATCAATGGAGTGGCCCAGACTGAGGGGGGCAGCAATGCGCAGTTGCTGCGTCCAGTCTGCCAGCCCAAAGAAGAAGAAGTGTCATCGTCGATATCATATGCAGTCTTTAAGTCAAAGCGCTTTGGGTATGTCGACGCCAACCAATAGCACGGAAGCCTTAATGGTCCAAACGCGTTAAAAAGCTATGTGTTGACAGGGCATCCTCTGTCGATTTAAGGAAAACAAGTGAGACGCGAAATTAGACGTTTTGGCTTAATAGGCGTTCCGTAGTATATCTCCGGAATAAAAGCTAGCGTGTTTTATAAACGGCTAGTTATATTAGCTTCTGTTGGTTATTAGCTGTGAAATGTGAAAGCACAGCTGTCACACGTCTGACTTTCGACTCATGTCCTCTGGATCCTTTCAGTTTCATCACAGAAGAAAGAAATGGAAGAGATAAAGACCGAGCCTGTCGATTTTGTGAAGGAATTTCAGGAGTACCTGACACAACAAACCCAGCATGTAAACATGATCTCAGGCTCTGTGTGTGGAGAAAAGGAGTCGGTGGAGCCGTTTCAAGCCGGTGGGAAGGACGCACAATATATAATAAAGCACTGTTTCTTCGTTAAGTACAGAGTAAGATGTTAAGGTCATGTTGTGTTTGTTTTTAGCTGCATCCAGGAGTGAGCAGAATGGTCTGGACCCTCCGTCTGTGGAGGTGAGCCTGTCAATGGAGGATGGGTCAGATGTACAGATGGACGGCCTGGAGAGGACCTGCGATGGGAAGTACAAGTGTAGCTACTGCAGCTATGCCAACAAGGGCATGGCTCGCTTAATAGAGCACATCCGCATCCACACAGGTCAGTGTTTCCACTGCATTATTTCACTTACACCGTGCCCGAAAACTTACATTAGAAACACTGCAGGTAATCCAGACACACCGCTGAGGAGCTGTTACACATATACAGACTGTTTGTGATATTGGGCTATATAAATATAATTTGACTTAACACATCTGTCACAAATTGTATTCCAGTCTTTTTTATTGTTATTGATGGCAAGCAAATGCTAAACTGCTGAATGGTGCTGCTCTACTTTGTCTAATTCCTTGTGCAGCACATGTACTACATTGTGCTAATTGCCTCATTACAATTAGCACAATGTAAAATATGTATTATCAGCTAACTTCAATTATTTCCTCTCCTGATTGTCACCCAGGAGAAAAGCCGCATCGCTGCCAGCTGTGCCCTTTTGCTTCTGCTTATGAGCGCCACTTGGAAGCCCACATGCGCTCACACACCGGAGAGAAGCCGTACAAGTGTGACCTCTGCGCCTTCCGCTGTAGCGACCGCAGCAACCTGTCGCACCACCGTCGCCGCCGCCACAAACTCCTGCCCACAAGGGTTGTTCGCTCTCCTTTCTCCAACAAGAGAATGCTGAGCGCCTTGCAGAAGAGGACGGGCTCACTGGGCTTCAGCAGGCGACTGCTCATCAATTTCAACCCTCCCCCCATGATCAATGGAGGGCCAAAGTCTGATTATCTGAATGACTTGTCTCACAAGCTCCACCACCATTTGAACAGCAGTGAGTATAAGAATCTTCCCAAGGAGGATGAGAGTGATAGTCACAACAGGGGCACTAATGGTTTGACATTTAACAACCCACTGGACCAGCTGTCTACACTTGCTGGCCAGTTGGCAACCGACCTTCACTCTGAGTCTCACACTCCAGCGTCCCCAGACAGGGAGTCTTTAAAAGACGAGAAGCCCATCCTCATACATCAGATCTCTAGTGAACAGGTTGCAGTGTGTTCAAATGCAGTGCAAACGTCACCACCCAAAAAAGAATCTCCCACCTCAGGCCACGGGAGTTGCAGTCCTGTTCCTGGCCTTGGTTTTGAGAACAACACCAACACTCTTACTGCCAGTGTTAGCAACAGCCAGCCGAGCACACCCACTCCTGTCCTGACCTCACTGGATCAACAGCTCTTCCATAAATGCCAGCATTGTGATATTCACTTTTCTGACAATATCCTCTACACCATTCACATGGGCTGTCATGGCTACGAACATCCTTTCCAGTGCAACAACTGTGGACACATGTGCACAGACAAATATGACTTTGCATGCCATTTTGCCCGTGGCCAGCATAGAAAGTGATTCTTTGCAACATAAAAGCAAATTGAGTCTTAGATCCTTGTATTTTCCGTATATTGCTTGTACATCCTTAAAAGATGGTGACACTGATACATATTTTTGTTATGTACATTTTACAATATGTTTTACACTCACAAACTGCACTATATCTTTTGGTTTTTGCAGTTCTTCCTTGCTCCCAACTTTGATCTTTTCATATTTGTTCTGAATGGACAAAACCACAAAAACATCTTGCATTATAGCGCAGTTTGCAGCATTTTACAGTCAGTGTTAGGTAAGACCTTCAGACCATTGTCCTTATTTGCTAATGCAGCTGCTTATGTTTTAAATGTTATTGTGATTTTGTGGATTTGTTGTCTCTTATCTCTTCACAGTGAGTCACCAGGGTTTCACTCAGCTCTTTCAGCAAATCACAAATTACACAGACAATAAAAGACCAATTAACAGTGTTTAAATATGAATATTTAAAGAGCTCTACCAGCTCAGTATTCACTGCAGGGCTGTTTAACTGTCATTTTGTCCAACATTGGTATATCTCCTTTTAAGCTAATTATACACCAAAGTTTCTATCTCAGTTAAATTAGCAGGACATATTTCGCTGTGTAGAGGGATGTTCACAGACTGACAGCCTAATAGTCTTATTTTCTGTTCAAAATTGAAGTTTGTGTCCAGCCACACTCATTATAATCCTGCTTGCTGTTGTGATATTTATTTATACCTCACTCCATAGACTGTAGAAGGTGTCCAACCAAATTAGTCAGTAATATTTTAGATAGACTTAAGTAGTTTTTCCCTTTTTTGAATTTTTATTAATTTATACAGTTGAAAACTTTTTTCTATGAATATTTATAAATTGTCTTGTAGTTTTGTGGTACTGTATATATCTGTTTTTAATGCAAATTCAAAATTCCACTGTAGCCACTTCTTATGTAGTAGCTGATTTTGAGGGACTTTAAAGATTCAGGTTAAACCTGTTTACTTTAAGATGTAACGTGAAGTGATTTTACTTTTTAAGTAGCAATTTTTGATTTTGAGGGAGTCTTGGTATAAAATAAAGACTTATTCAGCTGATTAACTTGTTTGTATGTGATCATGTTATTACAGAAGACAGGAGTTTTGAGATTAATGGGCTCTTATCCCTTTAATTTTATGTGTATGATGTGTATCCTGACAAACAAGATTAAAATGTTATCTCATCAACATTTCATACCATATTTGCAGAAACTGTGTACATGCCCACTACACTGTGGTTTATTATTTTTTTCCAAGAAATTGTTTCACTTTGTGCCACACTGGTCCACAAACTGAAGAGCAAGTGTCCAGCAAAAGTACTTTTTAATTTACATTGAATTAAATACAAATTACACACATTCACTGGAGCACTTAAATCTGGCTGTGTGAAAAAGTCATTTACAGTCATTCATAATTCTTAACAAGATTTCCGTTTTCTCATGGTCAAAAACATCCACTGCTCTTTTCACCACACGTTCCACATCAATGTCCTCTTGAGTGAAAGACGTTTCCTGAAGCAGCTGTTTTCTCAGGTTGTGAAGAAATGTTGCTTTGGATTCATTCAGCTGAGTGGCCAAAGACCTCATGTGTTCAGAGGACACCCGATTTTCTGAAATTAAGGTGACAAAATTATCATTATGCAGTAAAAAGCCAAATGTGTAATAATGAAGCTCTCAACTGACCCCTGGTGGTCTTCATGGCCTCAGAGATCAGGCGCCGACAGGCCTGGTCAGCCTGGTGAACCACGCTAGAGGCACATTTCAGGCGGTCAGCTTCCTGCACGGTATGAGACAACATGGCAACTAAATTCTCCACTGCTACTGTTGCACATTTTAAATTCACTGTTAATAGTTTTAAATGGGGAAGAGGGGGTAACTTGGCACACCTTTTGTTCAGTGTTGTCCTCCACTGGGCTCAGTGGGTGGCTCAATGCAGAGAAGATCAGTTCCATCACCCTCTGTCTGAGGACAAGCCGGCAGCAAATTAATGCCTGATAAATGCGCTTCAGCAAAAAGTGTTAATAACTGCTCATTGTGCTGTCTTACATGTCACATTTGGACAGATTGTCTGTAGTGTTGAGCAAAATGCTTCTTGTCTCCCATGAGTTTTTCTGTGGATTTGGAGACTCCAAACGCTTCACCATCTCCAGTATCACCTCAGTGGGAACGGGTTCAGATCTGCTCTGGTTTCTGCTGATACAGGACTCCAAATCACAGTGTAGATACACCTGGCAGAACCCCAGCGAATCTGGAAAGACAACTGATATAATGCATTCTGTAGTTTTCCATAGTGTATCAAGTCCTGAAACTTACTTGGAATCACTCATTCATCATAGTAAACATGTAGTTGCCTTTCAATGCACCAAATTTATTGCAAGATGATAGTTTTTCAAATATATTGCAGATGCTGTTCCCAGAGTGCTTACACTTTCTTGCAAGTTGGTACACTTCGTATCTCATGCTTGGATAGTAGAAGTTGTCATCCAGTAGAAATAGAAGTGGTGCCCGGTCAGCCTGAGAGCGGTCCAAAGCTTCAGGCTGCAGCAGAGAACGAATGTGTTGTTCCCATGCAGCACAGTTGATCTGACATCTACTTGGCACTTCTGGCAACACTTTAGGTTTCTGCAAGAACTGTTCAATGCACTGCAACACTGCCTGTCTGTGTAACTTCCATTCAGTGTGCTGGAAAGTGAAAAAAAAAAAAAAGCTCTCCGGTCAATAAAACCTTTTAATGGATGCTGAAAATATGAATGAATTAACATAGCAACACAGAAACCTAAATGAGGACAATGACTTGCAATGTCTCTGATACTTAAAGAGAAAATTCCAGCTTTTCCTCTTTGTCTGCTGTGTAATTTAATGCAGTATCTCTCAGGGTACACCTAAAATATTCCTTTGATATTGATTCAAAGCATAGAGCATTACTACAATATCTGTATTAATAGTTTAGTTTTTAATTTAAGATTACTGTTATGGGGTCGGTATTACTAGATTATGGACAGGCTACGAATGATCAATTTGGACCCTGAACTCACAGTAAAAATCTCCCAATTTAGATCAGTTGTCTTTACCATTTCTTGAAGTTTGACACTGTCCTCCACCGCTCTGGTCTGGAAAGCGTGCTCGGGGATCAGGTCGTCATACGGCACCACAATGGATCTCCATCCGCGCTGCGCAGCGGTGCTGAGGACCGTGCGGGCCAGAGTGGACTTCCCAGTTGCAGGTAGCCCGCAGAGGACACACAGACAGGCCGGAGCCCGACCGACACCTGCATCCTCTTCTGTTGCCATGCGCTACCAGAGAGCCGCTTTAAAACTCAGCATTCTACATAGTGTTAGAAACCATGGACGGTTGCTTTTGACAGCTGACTTCCGGTGTCGAACCAGGAGGAAAACATGTGACTTTCTGTCATAATCCTTTCGGAATAAAAGCCCACAAAAGCGAGGCAAGGCAGGTAAAGGAAGTCAGATGCTCTGGAGAAATAGGAAAATACCGAAGCGTTTTGAATTAACGAGCAAAAATTGAAAAAGAAAGAAGCAAGGCAAAAGCATTTCATTTCAGGGACACCGCTATGATTCTTTCAACAACTTAATAATAAAACTAAAAGCAAAGCCACTCCATGCTTATTTCTGATACCTATATAATTCCACTTTGTGCTTCTTTTGTATTACCATTACATTAAAGAATAAAACAAACTAGGGTTACTGCCTACAGTACAGTTCCAAGAAACTCTTACATTGAAAAGCAAAAACAAACTTACTGATACATTTGTTTTTAATTACAATTAACATCCATGAAATCAAAAGCCACAAAATCCTTAAAATACTTTTTGAAGGGAAACAAAAACATAATACAAATTAAAAATACAAGTTTTTTTTGTACATTTTATGTTCACATATTTGTACTGAGTGATTAAAAGGAATCTAATAAAGCACATATATATTCCTTTAAATATTTACACATTTACCAGCCTCACGTTACCACCACCATGTTACTACAGTTGATCTAAAAAGGTGCTGGCTACAAAAATACAGTGATTCTATTATTATCACAGTGTTTTCAAAATAGTCTCTTCATACAGTGAGTGTCCATGCATTCACAATACAATTGAAAAGATTTAGCATAAAAAGAGAATCAACTGGGCAGCTGTTTGGGCGTGATTGGTTTGGGCACTCCGGGACCCTGCTTAGGAGGTGGTGGCCGTGCAGGTGCAATCGTTGTTTCTGTATTCCAATAATCCAGTTCTCCATACCTGAAACTGAGTAGTTATGCAGAAATTCAGTTCAACCAGTTATGCAGGTTTGCTTATAAGCTCTGATTCCTCTGAATATGTGAGGGAAATTTCAGGGATTGAGCGAAATAAATAAAGTTAAATCAGTTCATACCCAGGAATTGGAGATGAGGTAGATGGTGGATTTCCAGGCTTGAATAAAAAGAAAAAATATAATCAGTCAGTCTTTAAAGGTGTACTGAAAATAAAACAAATGATACCTGTTTTATTTTGTGTGACTGCATTTTCAGGAAATGAAAACCTGATTTTTGTGCTGCAGAAATAAACACTGCACTGCCTTCCCTGCAGCAATGATCAACAAAAACTCGAATATTTACCCTCTCTGGGGGGGTCTGTGCTGGAGGCTGGGCTGTGGCACTTGTCTGAACATTTCTGTTTGGCTGCCCATTTGAATTTACATTTTGAGCATTACGTGACCTGTAAAAGCAAAAACAACAAAAAGAAACTTATTAATAGAAAAACATTGCAACTGCAGCCTAAAATATCTATCAATAAATTTTAAACTTACTTGCGACTTCTTTTCAGGCAGGGGTCCAGTGAATCTCTCCTGAAGATGTAGAGCAGCACCAGAATGAGAAAGACCAGAAGAGGAACCACCAACAGGAAGAAGATCAACAGGCCGTCCCTGAGGGAGTAGTCTGAGGTAGACATGGTCAGATGTGAAAAAGGAACAGTTTATTTATCTCCATTAATTACACAACACTGTCAACAGGCACTCCGAGCAGATTCCCTATTATATCAATGGTTTGCTGATTTTGCAGTGTACTTTACTTTTGCAAGTAAAGTTTTTATTTCCCACTTTCAACGACATGACAAACATAACATACATGACAACTCAGACTTATATATCACTAATGGTAGTTTAAGAACAGAATTATATGGTTCCTTCTAGTTCATCATGCTCTTGGCTGTGAGGGATCCCAGGCTGAGAGGACAATTAACAGTGAATGAAAACAATATTTGTGGTTTCTGAACCATCAATATTACTAAAATGACCTAAGGCCAAAACACATTGACATCTGACAACATCAACAACAGATGTAAACAGGAACCACTGTTGCCACAGTCACGCTAGCAGTGAATGACTAATATATGAGTAATATGAAGCCTTGATGTAGGACTGCTATAAGGTCTACTACACAATCTTGTATTAGATTACTGCGTAACCAATGATGCAGTGAGAACTTATTTTGTCCTGAAAAGCAAATTGATAGAATCAATTTGAACCCACCTATCTGAGCCGGACCACTGTCTATGCTGCCACCTCGCCCTACGGTGTTACAGTTGGGTGGAGCCCACCCGTTTTGACAGTGACAGTGTCCTTGGTCATTACATACCTGAAAAAACATTATAACAGCGAAGTCAGACTTGCTATTAGTGACTGGTAACTGAGTGAAGAAAGTAACGAAAATGCCGTTTTACCCCTCGGCTGTTGCAGGTGGTCTCAGCATGACAGTCCAATTTGGGCAACAGAGCAGAAGCGTTTACACACTTAAAGTCCAGGCAGGTCTGAAAGAGAAGAGTTATAACTTATTAATGCAATTAAAATGAGTTATTATATGTTGCTTTCACAATGGTAGTAGTGTCCTGGAACAAGTCAAACATTTCCTTATAGTTGTCAAAGTCCACTTACCTTTCCTTCAGCACAAGGGCTGCCAGGGTTAACATAGGCAGGATCTAGCACATCTGTGCCAAGGTTGAAGTCTGCATTAACACAAGTTGACCCTTCAATTATTTGGATACTGACATGGGCACCAGGAGGGGGGTTGTTGACATTCACATTGGTACACTGCACCTTTCCACACATGGCGTCTCTGCAGTGCAGGTTCAAGAGAAAACATTTAGTTCCCAACTGATGTAAAGAAGCTAAATGCTGAAGAAAAAAAGCAAATCTATCCTTTAACTGATAAAATAAAGGTGCACCACATTATTTTGACTAAAATGAGCATCCGAAGTACATTGCAACAGTAATGAAACACAGCGCAATCATATCCACCAGAGTACACTAAGCCCAATTCTGCTGAGAGGATGGATGATTTGATTTTTGGCCAGGTGATCAAAGGAATAACTGCACCCTAAATTTGCCCAAAATAATTTCAGTCAGTGGGCTGTGTATTGCTGTGTCTTGAAATAAATGATCTAGGAGTTGATCTAGGATCCTGTGAATTTGATCCAATCTATGGCATGACTGCTGCTGCATGCTTCAGTGATTAAAAACCAGAGTACTTACGCTACAGGACATTTGATGTATTCTCCATTGCTGGTGATGCCACAGTTTCCAAATAAGTTTCCCTTAGTATTTGCATTTTGAAAACAAATATCTGCTGCCTTTTTTGCAGGATCTGCAATAGAGGGATATAATGGCCAAGATAAAATATTGCTGACAAGAGAAGTGAACTTATATCTTGCCAGGTGACCACTAAACTGGAGTAATGTATTATTCACTGGATTATCCATGTCAGCCATTAAGGAATGTACCTAAGGCAAAGAGATGTTTGCACTGGAAATCATACGTCTGGCATCTGCCCTCGTAGCAGTATGCAGCATTGTTTTGACAAGGGAGGCCGTCCATGATGTAGAAGTTTCTGGGACAGAACGCACTCTTGCCGTCACAGTATTCAGGAAGATCACAGGTGTTGACAGACTCTCTGCATGGCGATCCAGAAACTCTGATCTAAAACAAAAATCCATCACAGGAACAGGAACAATTTTTCTAAGTGCCTAAGTGCAATTTTTTTTTCCCCAAATACAATTGACTGCCTCTATTCAGTGCATCCTGAAGTCCTGCACAACCCTGACCTGACAGTTGTCACAGCAGCTCCCCTGAGCGCAGGCAGCCCCGCGTGTAAATCTGCAGGTGGCAGCATCACAGCACGTATTATTGCATTCCTGTATGAAATGGAAACAGCACCACACAAAAATGACAGGTGAAATATGTGCAAGAATTTAACGCTGTCTGAATATTTCTATTCCAAGATCCTTGAGGTTGTGATATAACATGTGTGAACCGTAGACTGCATTTGTGTTGCAGCAAAAGCTTCTTCTTGATTTACAAACAAATGCTTGCATAAAAAATTGTGCTTTTTAAAAAACTGTCATTGTTGTATTATACATGATAATCATGTATTAAAAAAAAACCTTACACAGTACATAACAACATGAAGTGTTCAGTTCTGAAACTTCTTGAGTGTATGAATTTATCTGGAAAGCAGTACTCTACCTTTGGTTTGCCACAGTCACACTGCTCTCCTTTGTCCAAGCGACCATTGCCACATTCAGCAGTATCAACCACATCTGATGGGGAGGGTAGGTTTCTCAGACACACGCCTCCTCCTCGAAGGATCAGCATCTCGAAGTCTTCTCCACTGCAGCGGCTGAAAGTGGTGGAACCACTACAGGGTAACAGGATAAACCATTAATGGAAATGTCCATTTGGACAGGCTTCACACTACTAAACAATCTTTAACAAGATTACACTGTGTGTTTGCATTTGAGTGTATATGTAATTGTAGTTGTCAGTTCAGTATGAAGTACCACCAAGAGAGGCTACATTATGCAGAAGAATACCAAAATTATTAATTAATAAAAGAGCTGATATTCAGTAATACAGTAAGTACACACTGAAAATTGACTTCGTTGAAAAAAAAAAACCCCAACAAAACAATAAAACTGCTGTTTGCTAGTTTTCATTTGCATTTTGTGGGAGAAAAAGCCTGCAAAAGACAATATAGGATATACTTTGTACTGTATTTATGTGCTATAGGATTTTAACTACTGCTTTTTTCATTTCATGCCAAGGAGTTAAGAAATATTTTATAGAAAATGTTTTACCTAGCAGTGGCTGCCATGATGCAGCTTCCTCCATTACAGCTGCACCGGTTATCGTCATGATTCATGCCCAGGTTATGCCCCATCTCATGCGCCACAACAGTGGAGACATATGGCAGGTTGTTATCGCTGAACTGTAAAAACACACCAAGTACATTCAGTACAAATAATCTCATTTTTATTTATATACCAAAATCTATGATCCTGAATTGGAAATTATTATTACTAAATATTATTTACCAAAAAAAAAACTTTTTTTGCTTGATTGATTTCATTTATTTATAGTTAAATCAGGCTGGGTGTAAGACGATCTTTTGAAAATCTTCGATATGTGTTACATGAAAAAAAATTGTTTTATTTGATGGGAAAAGATGAAAAGATGGGGAGTTCCATCATGTTACTTAATTGGATTTTGGGCACAGGTGTTATTATTTTTAGAAGATCAGGAAGCCAATTTTCCCTCCAGTGTGACGTTAAAGGGAATAAAAGCATGGAGCAAAAGAACCTAAGGAATCCAATATTACAAAAAAGTGCCTTTTCATGGAGCTTCTTAAGACTGTGTTCAAGTCTAACCTGTTTGACTCCTTCAGTTATTTTGAGCCTTTGAAAGTGAGCTGCACTTATAAATGAATAATGAAGACGGTATCAGTTTCTACACAAAAGCTCAAGCTGCCAAACCACCATGGTGTCAGCTGGTGTTAGAAGTTAAACAGGAGTTGAACTAACCACGTTGATTCCTCCAGCGGTCGCTACGGAGCAGACAGTGCCCACGAAGGCCATACCTAATACACCTCCATTGTATGCACTGGGCTGACCACTGAGAAACAAGTGGACCAAGAGATAAGTCACAAATTTGACTCTACATTGC
The DNA here is from genome assembly GCA_037833715.1 of Toxotes lorentzi. Classification (NCBI taxonomy): domain Eukaryota; kingdom Metazoa; phylum Chordata; class Actinopteri; family Toxotidae; genus Toxotes; species Toxotes lorentzi. The sequence continues at coordinate 11,934,321 of JBBMJY010000014.1, read as the reverse complement.
AGGAAAAAATAAGACTGTAGCTGGTATCAATCAATGTCATCTGATGGCATCAAATTACTCAAAAAAAAAAAAAATAAAATAAAATAAATACAAAGAACAGGTATTACTTACACAATAAGTTGACCAACGTCATGCTTGATCTTTGGTACAAGAGTCTCCTTCCTCCACTTAACAAACCTCCCCAACACCTCTCCTGCAGGGCCACTCACATCAAAAGGATTACTATCCTTAAAAATCTCCAGGCCCACTAGCACGACACGGATATTCAGTGGTTTGTAATACTAGAATAAAACAGAAAATAAAAGATTTTAAAGAATAGCACAGCATTAATACAAAAACGGCATTAGAAGTAACTCAATTTAGCATAGTTTCTTTTACAAACAACTTAAAATCTCACCCCATCCAGTAGATTAGCCATTTCCACCATCTCATCTCGTACTGCAGTCTCATTTCTTTTCTTAAGGTTATACTGTAAATACAGTTAGCACAATAATATATATAATTATAAATATAAAATATAATAACAGTTATACAGTTATAATAGTCTGGTTAATACTTTTGGCAATATAATGCACAGCATAGGAAAAGCAGTGCAACATTTGTGGGGGAAAAACATACTACTTGCTAACCAATAGGAGGCTGATGAGTCAGAGTAAGACAAAAGTGCTTACTGACTTGCATCTAGGCTGAAGCAGCAAACCTGTTGCAGCCTATTCCTTCTCGCTTATGAAATAGTGATTTCATAGACAGATGTACACACGCACCCTGAGATTATCGACAACCAGCACCAACTCCACATAACTGGTCTGTGGTAAGTTGCGCTTCCTCTGTTAAAACAACAAACAGAAAATAAGGAAAGGCGGTCACTTAAACCCTCAGCCAATATCCATTTTAAAACCTGTTCACACTGTGAATATATGTTGAAGTGAATGTAGTGAGCATCCTAACCCGCAGCAGTGAAGTCAGCGATTGGCCAGGTTCAAATGGTTCATGGCTTTGTGTTGATGCAGCCTCACTGACGACCCCACAGACGACAGGCTCAGTCTGGACGTCCTTCAGTAAGTACAGAAGGTGATCACTGCTGGCAGACTGTGGCAAAGGCTCAAGACCGTAGCTCTCATTTCCAAAGATGATCACACCCCTAAAGAGAAATAGTGCATAGCAGACACACCACTTTTAGCCTGTGTCAAAGCCAGGGTATAGCGCTGCAATCCCACATTGTGACATTACCTGGCATGATATACTTATGGAAAAGCAGAGGGACACAAAGAGATTTGGTAAAGTTTGATCAATAAGAACCTTTGAATCAATTGTAATAAGTGGGGGAAAAAAATGTCTGTGCTGATTATTGTGGCTCTGTAATATGGCTAAAATCAGCATCACATCTTTAAGAGAATATTTCTCTTTCTGTGTATATAGATGTAAAACTTTTCAAAGACACTTGTGTTCAAAACTTCAATGTAGTGATTATGTTGCCCTGAATTAATTTAGTCAACAAAATACAGTGAAATGATAACTCATAAAATCAGGATACTGTTCCACTGAAAATCAGTAAATGTTAATGTAGGATCAGAGCCAAGCTCTAGCCTAATTTATCACTCAAAGGAGGAACTAAAACCAGCAACAGACCTGAGACCAGAGCATGTGCTGAGCGCCACCACTGAATTTTGATATCCCTCTACCTCTCCATGGTAATAGCAATGCACCTGGGAGAAGGGAAGTAAAAGCAGGTTAAGGGTTCATTGTAAAACCAGCCTTATATATCAGAATGTGCAAGTGTCGACTCACGTGTCGTTTAGGATATGATGAGTTGTGGTTACCAGTGGCGTCACGTAGATACTGAACAAAGTTTGGGTGTAAAAAGTCTCTGGCAAGGGGAGAAAATATACATGAGATATTTGATCTGAAGCACTAACAACTTACAATAATGTCAGTTTGAAATAATTAGGTGGATACCTGTTACGTTTAAGATGAAGGAGATGCTTTCTGTTGTTTATGTGGAGTGCATATGATATTGTTTCCTCTCCAAGGTCCTGAAAGGGGGAAAAAAAAAAAAAAAAAAAAAAAAAAAAAAAAAAAAAGCATTCTCAATGGTGTCACATTAAAATATCAGATAAAAAGATGATTTAATCAGGATTGTTTACCTACCTCCTTTGACTGTGGTGGTCTGTTGACATTCCTTGTCCATCTGTGAATCACCTGAGGATTTACTATTGAGTACTTGGAAAGTTTTGATGTAAATCCATTTAAAATGTCTGGAAGAAAATAATTCAACCATTACACAAAAAGGGAAAATGAATAGAAAAATATTTCGGCCTCTTTCTTCGGAATTAATTATGCCCTTTAAAATAACAAAAACAGATACAATGAATCAGGAAAAAATCCACCTCGTGTACAATCATGTACAAAAGAAGAACAAGCTCCTCTTTCTGCTCCATCGAAGGACTACACGACATGTAACCTCTATCAGTTGTGCCTCACCTTTGCTGTAAATCCCAGAAAAGCAACAAAGTAAGAGACCAACAAGAACGATGTATTTTCTGACCATGATCCCGGTTAAAGTATTTAGCTTATGCCTTCATTAGACCTACGCTATGCGTACAATGAGTTCAAGTTTTGTGCTTTCGCTTCCTGCTGGTCAGGTGCGTTCTGATGATGGGTGTGGAGGAAGTGGTAGACAGGTTACCCCGCAGGATGTGTAAGAAAACAAACCAAAGGCAATGGTGGATTTACAAGGATGTCAATATTTGTGAATAGCTTTCCCAGACAGTTATAACAGACTTTAGGCTATTCTTAACTGACGGTTTAACAATGCTGTATCAATACTAACTGACCCAAGTGGGTGATGTTCTGCCTTCTGCCATTTTTCCTTTCATTAGCATTGTACATATGAAGACACGGTAAATATGTAATATATTCGAGCTTTGTTTCGATGGTGTCTGAATGAAAATGTAACCATTATTTACTACAGAGAAAATAATATGAACGGCGAGGGCAGGTTTGGAGATATCGCGTTATTTTAGTGGTTGTTACGTCACGCGCTCCTCGGAAGTCTTTTGACGCAGCGGTACCGTTGAATTTCAGCAAAATCAAGTAACAGCAAAAAGTACAACTGTGCGTTTTAACGTTAACCAAAGATTAACAGAGCTTCTTATAGTGCACTTTGAAGCTATTTATAATAGAAAGCTGTCACTCTACACGGTACCTGCTCAAGCGCTTATCTGAAACAGGTTGTTTGTCAGTAGTTTTAACAACCCGGTGTAGTCAAAAAGCTAGTTAGCATGTAAGCTAATAAGCTATGTTTGGCTAACAGTCGTTTAAAGTCGGAATAATATTAAAATACAAAACAGAATTTTCGTGTATCATTAAGTATTTCGCTAACGCTTAAAAGTTAACGTCACTTGGTCAACACGCATTTAGCAACAGGGAAAATTTCGTCCCTGACTGAAGCACCGATATGTGCTTTCTTTAAGTACACTGTGTCATATATGGCTGCATATTATACTTCAAGATTTGCCCAATTATTGAGGAAAGGACTGCCCAACAGACAGGTCTGGACAAACGCCTCATTGGTGGTGTCAGCTCACGTTGTATTGTGAGTTCACATGTTGTGTCTTTTCATGCTTAAACTGCCAGGACGCAGGTCTGTCTCAGAATAATATGGACGTTTCTCATGTGATTCTTTGTCCTTTTATTCAGAATGACTGAACTGACAGACTTTGAACCTTTAGCAAAGAGATTCAGGGTTGAAACTAGTGCCTCAAATTCCGCTTCATCTTCCCTCCAAGGTAACTTTTTTATATAATATTTTCCTGGCACATTATATGTTAAGCAAGTTATCAGCTGTGTTTAGTATTTCCCTCTTTTGTAAAACAGTTTTTCCCCCTTTTTTTTCTGCAGTCTCATTCTTACGTAGCAAGAGTAATGAAGAAAAGAGGAAAAGCAACACAGCAGTGAAAATGGATATACAGCCGAAGACTGAAGCAGGTGGCTTGCGACGCGTAAAGACAAAGGTTTCTCATCAAAGAATTGGTCCCAAACACCAACAGAAGTTCAGAAATACTCTTGAGCAGTGGTTGATTAAACCCAGAAAAAAAACAGATACAGCTGAAGTGTGCCAAACTCAAGATGCAGATATTACAGATGGTGGTGGCTCTCAAAGCACTTCAGCTCAGTCTCTGGACTGCCAAAATGCTGAAGAACCTGTAGTCCCTGACGTGGATGAAGAAACCCAACCCTTGACATCACAAGACCTGGAGCAAGACAGTCCGGTGTCACCATCTTCCAAGGACTCAGCAGGGAGTGGACAGACATTGTCCCACAGTGATGGTGGATTAGGAAAACAAGAAATGGAAACATGCTCAGCAAGCTCAGAGGGCTCTGTCAAACACAATACCAAAATAACAGATTTCTTTTCAGGGACCTCATCTCCACTTGCACCTGGCAGGCCAGATAAATCTTCAGATAAACAAGATGCAGATAAGGAAAATACATCTGCTGATGTCAAGCCTGAACTCAAATGGCTGGGGACTCCAATCAGTGAACTTAAGAGAATGCCTGGATGTGGCAGACTGCTTCCTCCACTCAAGGATGTTCCTGGCCAGCACACTGTGATGATAAGGGTTTGAGCAGTTTTTTCTATTTTTTTTCTATTATTATTTTTTAATTATTCACTGCACTTTGGTTGGTTGCATCATAGAAACATACAGGAATTTCATTATTATTATGAGTTGGTGACACACAGTCGCCAAAATGGAGCAGGGTAATGAAACCCAATTGTTAACGCGACTGTTTGGTTTACATACAAATATAGCATGTATTAATTCCATTTTTTCATCCACACCCATTGACAGACAGATCTTCTACAGATTGGTACAGTTCCTGTTCCATATCCTGCTAGGTTTAAGGACACCTGGGATGATGTCCATGTCAAGATGCCTTGTTCCAGTAGTAACTTGTTTCCTGTGGAGGATGAGGTAATGGTTCATGTTTGTAGACCTGTCAGTATGAAAACAGTTGCAGTCATGGATTATATTATAAAGACACATGAATAGCATATTCAAATATTTGATAGACTGCTTTTAATTACACAGATTAAGTTTATTGTCGTTACCAATGAAGGTAATAGGATGAGTGTGATATTTAATTGTAATTAGTTTTGTTTCATTTCTGCCAAAAGATCCTACAAGTCACAGTGCTCATCCATTCAGGCTGAGGTTATAATTTTTCAGAGCAGCAATTCGTTTTTCTTCTCTCAAATTTACATGTGCATAAATGAAACAGCGGGGAGCAAATGATGGTATAGAAATGTTTGAGCACAATACTTATTAAATGAAGGTATGAAATCACTGCAAGAAACAGGCACAGCAACACAGCATTATTATTCTTTGCATTTTTTAAACCTGAACTTTATTCACCCTGCAGAGACCTAACAAAAGTTGCACCTCCACAGGAAACACAAGAACTGCAGAATAAGAGTCGGTGGGAGTTGATCAAGGAAACTTTAAACAAGAAATTTACAAGTCCACTTGATTTGAAGGTAAGTTTCACGTATGTGTTTTTTTTATTGGCAGGACCTAATTTGTTTCATTTCCTGCCCTATGCACTGTAGTTGTTGTGACCAGACTGTGCCACTAGATGGCACAATGAGCCCAGAAACTGCCAGGCACCATACAGTCTCTCAAAATTTCTTTTCATACATGAATATAGTAAGTCTGACTTAAAATGTTGAATCAAACTAATTTTGCTTTAATATGATTATGGAATTTGTTTGGTACAGGATGCAGTTTTGAAATACAGTGCCTCACATGCCAAGAAATGGGACTTCACAGCATTACGTTTGTACTGCACTGAGGTAAGCAATATAAATATCTGTTATATGATTACTGAGCCTCTTCTGAATTTCACTGAATCCAGAAGTGAATTAAGTTTCTTCTGGTCTCAAAAATGACGTCTTTGGAAGAGTCATTGAGTCAATACTGGCATACAAACGTGTAAACACAGATGGGAACACATATTGAAGACGTTAAAGGATTAACTGTAGATTAATGAAACATCAGCTGTCCAATCATTGCTCTTAACTGCCCAGCAGAAGGCATTATAAACCAGTGTTTGTGCTTCTCTCTCAGGTCAAAGAAGGTGCAGATGGCTCATTAGTTAGTGATGATGATATCTTCAGTTTGCGAGAGATGCAGTGATGTGAATGTCTTATTTGACACAAGATTAAATTTAGTTTGATATAAACACTATTTCATTGGCATTTTGAATTAATAGATAGGCCTAATATCTTCATAGCTTCACGTGCAGAAATTAGTGACCACAACTACGCACACATTTTGGTCATATTGGTTTTTCTGCTGCTTGTAAATCCAGTCATGAATTCAAACAGTACGTACAGTATAATGGGCCTGTTACGTAGACTGAGTGAGAGTCAGAAATACTTATTTTTAACTACTTGTATGGAAGTAAGTTTTAATATATTTTGTGAAAATATTTGTTCTGTATCTTTACATGGCATTCTCATGCTTTGTGTATGTGTTTTGTCATATTTATGTTATGTGTTTTGCAGTGTTACATAAATATATAACAAATTTCCAAGACATAGTTAATTGTTTGGGATTAATTTGTACATCTTTTATCTTCAGGTGCTATATGCACATCTTGCTTTTTAGAGTTCTGAGCCTCAGATTATCAAGTTGAAATTTAAAGGTGGAATTTTTAAGTTTGTTTTATTTTATTACTTTTTAAAATTTTCACCAGCTAAGTTGTTTTCTTTAAAGGCTTAGGGGACGATAGGCCTGAGTTGCATCATGATGTCCAGAGCACCGCTAGTTCATTGGTCATTGCTCAGAGTTGTCAGTGTCTTCTCCAGCCTCGTTTAGAGGCCATCCATCATCTGTTGTCTTGATGCATTCTGTGTCATCTTGTGTAGAGAATCAGGGAGGGCTGTACTATTGTCTGGATCATGAAAGGGATGGGAATATTCCATTTTGGGAGATGAGCCATGTTATGACATGAGTGTTTGATATAATATATCCTGAGCCTGTAAGACAAGACAAATAATAGGCTTTACTTTCCGTGTAGTAAGGTAGCAGTCATCCACTCTGAGCTGAGCCACATGTTTTATGATATCTTACATTTCAGAAAAAAAGTACATGTAATGCCAGTATGTCAAATGTGTTTCTGTCATATTTTTCACAAGAACAGTAATGGATTTTGCGCAGGTGAATGTTGCAGCCCTTCAGAGGCAAAGTGGAAATCTACAGAAATAATTTAATCTTTTGCCAAAGGGTCACATTTTGTGACTTGTCAGAAATGAAAATGGCTGGCATTATATCCGGAGAGTGCTCTGCTCCAGCCTTATGCTGTTGAATCAATTGTGTGCCATATGTATGTCATAAATCATATTAGAATGGGCGTTTTATTAGATAAAATCTGAACATGTTAAGAGGCTTTAGCCATAGGCCAAGTTTTGTTGTTAATCTGGATTTGGTTTGTGTCAGGTCTATTGGAATGGAAAATTTAGATTTTTGTCAGACTGCAAGATGTCAGATACCATATTGAAACACACTTGAATTTAAAGTGAGGCCAAATTGTATCTAATTGCATTAAACATTTTATCACGCATTGGATTTTATCACACAGGATCAATCTTATATGTTTGATTTATTTCCAGTGCAATAGAAAAGTAAAAACAATGCTATGTAACGCCCTCCATTTTTCTCTTTGTTACTTAGAACTGTGGATGCCAGAATGGAGAGACTGTAGCAGGATGATTTTTGAGTGTCAGAGAAAAGTAGACATGAATGGCATAGAGTGATGGGCTGAGCACCTTCATCGAATATTCATCTCAGCACTCACACCTTATGAATAACGGAGAAACTGTTGATAGACAGCATCACTTTTGTTTATATCCCTTTCTCCAGCCAAACCAGTGCTGTATTTACGGTTATGAGCATGCATGTGTTTTATTTTCACGTCGTCCACAGATGCAGTCAGGCGGATTGCTTTATTGCTTGGACCTGTGGGGAATAGGAACAAGAGCATTAGGCGTTGTGTTAAATCTATATGGGAACTCTGGTTTCTCACTGCCTGAAACCCCCATATCTTGCTTGATTACTTTGTCAGTTTGGTGTGATGTACAGACCTGTATCATGTCAAACAGAGAGTTAGTTCAGTTGATTTGATGCACTGTCTTGTGCTGATTTAAAGAGTTCGGCTTATACTACCTCAGCTATATCCTCCGTCTCTCCCTGTCAACTGCCTTCATTTATTACGCCCATAGGAGCGGTTTATGATGTCAACCAGGTCATTACTTATGACAGTGTTTAGTCAGGCTTCCTTTGCCATAATATAAATGTCCTAGGCTAAATCTCCAGTCAAGGCTCCTTGTTCTGGGAACACACTGTCCTTTCTATTCCAATCCTCGGTCATTTGCATCTGTTCCAGGAAGACTGTTTAATCAGCTGGCATGGTCCTGCAACCTTGATGAAATTGCTTTGTGATTGATCATTCTGACATTTTGCAGCAAATATGGGTGTAAATGCAGGGAGTATATTGTCTATGATATGTTAGTGCACTTAAGCAGTGTTGTGGAGTCATGGATAGTTGGTATTTTACTTTAATATTTGGTTCTGGTGATATTATTATAAATGAACAGTCCAACTAAAGCTAAATGTATTTTAATATGAAGCCATATCTTTCACATCCACTTTTAAAGGTCCAATATGAGCCCTGAGACCAGCTTTGCTTATATTTTATTAATATTTATTTCTCTCTAAAATTGTACATAAAGTCTCAAACATTTTGAAATATACCAGAGCTGTTAATTGTATCTCAGACTATTCAGCCCAAACAGCTAATAATGTCACAGCTGAGTTTTGTGGCAAAACAACAAACATAAACAGATCTCTTGCTCTCTCCAAGGTCCTGGAGCCTGATGCTGCTGAACATCTGTTTGACTCCCTGCTGCCAGACATGGTGCAATTAGCACTGAGAGCATCTGAGCTCTGTACCAAGGTAACAGTCATCACTAACCAACAGACACTGACTCACTGGTCTGCAACGTAGATCACTGCAGCAGGTTAATCCTAAAGGTCACGACATGTCAAATAATCTAGTGAAATGTTAGTAAAAATGGTGAGGTCAAGGCACATAGCCATTGATTGTCATTTGTCAGATGTTTTATAGTACTTGTTGTCATCTGGTTCTTTGGCATGTAGATGTAGCTGAAAAGTGTCATTAAAAGGTTTTTGTGTGTTCATCTGGCCAAAAAGCCAATCACTGAATTTTAATTTTATATATGTGCGTTAAATTTGTTTTTAGTTTGATTTATTAAAACTCAAAGTGACCCACACAATTAAAAACATTTCCCAAGCAAACAGATTTGTACTAAAACATTATTCATGGATGCTTTTGGTAAACTTGCAGACCATCAAAATAAAATCTCAGTCTTCAAGCAGTAGAAAGTTGTGTTGAGTTCATTGTTGTCACCTATGTATATATTTTTTGTAATTAATTATTTTCTAATACAATAAAATAATCTATTTTTAATGGATATAAGATTGAGTAGCTAGTCTAAGATAAGTCTATTGAAAATTCCATTGCTTGTGTTGGTCCTTGTTTGAGGCGAGAGATGAAGAGAAAACTAATAGCTTGCTAATTAAATTAAATATGTTTTATTGGAGAACTTAAAGTGAGAATTAGCCATGATTATTTCTGTCTTGTTCCTAAATTGATCATTTTCCAACATTTTGACCATGCATCTTGTAGCCAAACAAAGCCATTTTTCTTGTTGGCAGCAAGCTCTCTCCATTGTCTTTACAGATTCGCTTACACAGATGCATTGTTTATTTATAAATTCTCAACCTTTTATTGGAGAATGGATCACGTGTGAGCATGAATGAGCCTTGATTGTAATTATGATGGCTGATTCAAGAAGCACAGAGTAGTTCAAAATTAGCCCATTTATGCAACATACTTCAATGTCTCATTTGGCAAATTGACAAAACAAATTATTTTGACCTTCTACAGTTGTACCTCTGTTCCTCCTCTAGCCGATACCCCTCCTCAAGAGAGGCATGAATCACTCCATCACTATGTCTCAGGAGCAGGTGGCATGTCTGCTCGCCAATGCCTTCTTCTGCACCTTCCCGCGACGCAACTCTAGAAAATCTGAGTACTGCAACTACCCAGACATCAACTTTGTCAGGTAATGTAGGGATGTGGTAGTTTGACTCACAATGCTTAAAGTTACATAATCTAAATGATACTGCTGTGACAACTAGCTTAATTTCCATGAGGGGGCACTACTGTATATGCTTTCCTCACTAATCATTTTATCTTTTGGCTGGGTGTCAATGCAAGCAGCATTTACAACGTATGTAGTTATAATTACATATGAGCAAACACTATCTTATGATGAGAGTGTATTGATCAGAGACAGTGATCAGTCTGACTTCCGTACACACTGATCTGAAAGATTTTACCTTTAAAAAGAAAAGACACTGACCACATCAGTCACTGAGTTTTTCACTAACTGGGGAATTTTTAAAAGTGACTGTGCGTGTTTATTGTGTAATCTTATTAGTAGGCACAGGGCCTACTAAGCCTAATTAGCCTGCTCTAACTACCATACCAACAATTACAGAAGAAATTATTAACCACATCTGTACAGCTTATTGAGAAAGACGGTGTACCCTTTTGTACAGCTTATTAAGAAAAAGGCTAAATGAACATTATATCATTATTTAGGTTGAGAGATGAGATTTTCACTTTTAAAACGGTTAACTGAGAATGTATGAATGACAAGACAGTGAAGGTGACACAGAAAAGAAGGTTCACGTGGGAGTCGACACTTTTATCAAACATCTTACTGAACAAGCTGGTGTTTGACCAGAATAATGACTATCTTTCTTTATGTGTAGGTCACAGGCAAATCTTTTCTTTCAATATTATTGAATATGACAATCAGGTGGGCAGGAGGGTATCTATTTGAGTCCCTGCACACTTTCACCGAAGAGATTGTGTTGGTGGTGTAATGCAAAATCAGTCTGCAGACTGCCTCTCAGTCATGTCCCCCATCTCTGTTGGCATCACAGTGTAATTACCTAAATGGAGGAGGGAATTAGATTAACATTGACTCAGATGGCTGCTTTTGACAATGGAGAAGGCCATTGGCTGTTTTGCAGAAGGCAGTAAAAGAGTTCAGTTGCATCAGTATTTCATTCACATAAAGGTTTTGCTGAGATTTGAAAGAAAAGCCAGTCATCTTTTTAGCCTGCCGGTCACCAATCACTTTTATCTCAAAAGATATAAAAGAAGATTTGCATTGAGATAAATCTGACTACAATGGCTCTTATGCTTCCTTGTTGACTCAGTCATTCAAAGTATTCTTCTGCAAGCTTTATTTATTATTTTGCCATGAAATACCATTAGCTCTGTTTTCTTGTGCTGATGATGCAGAGACCCAGCTGATATATCCACTATAGTCTTTTATACACTTTTCCTGAGTTACATCATAGCTTTCTGTACATCTGTGGGGGGTATATTGATGTTATATAATTGTGTATTAATTCTGTATTTCCCCAAAGACCATATTGCGATTTGATACTAAAAGCCTGCTCTCACTAGTGGCTAGTTTATGTCAAAGGCATTTGCCCTGAGGACTACACGATGTATGATTGTTTCTAGGGGCCACGTTGATAAAAAGCAGAAATGAATGCAGGAGTTGATTTCGATGAATGAGTTTCTTAGCCCCTGAAGGGCCCTCAGTGCATCAAGCTTTTATCATTATTTCCTTTCACTCACATGAAATTACTTTCTCTTTATTGTGGCTGGTGAGGTGGGCTGTGGAGCTCTTTATAGAGTTTGCTTGAGAGGGAGATAGTGGGCTTAATGCTGAAAGTGCATTCAAACCCACCAACTGCAACTCCCTACCAGCAGCTTTGTGTGTGTGCGTTTGTGTGCTACTTTTTTTGGGGGACTGACCTTTTGCCTCCTGAGGACTCTGTTCCTTAAAAGGGACACAGGGCTTCTTAATGTATCCCCAAGGAGGCAGCCCTGTTTCCCTCTCTGTTCCTTTTTTATGTGAGTGCTGTGAAGTGACTCTGTGATGGCAAGCCTGGGGCAACTCCACCGTCTTAACAGTGAAGAAGCTCCTACATAATCGGCTAGTGACTGAAAGAGAAGCTGAGTGAGAGATGAACTAATTCATATCAAAAGTTAAAGCATGACTGAACTCACATGGCCAAAGTGGAGGTTTTGTCTCTCTATGGCCCTGGTTATACAGAGTCATTTTTCCAGGTCTGTAGCTTTTTGAATGTAAGAGTTGGCAAGGATGCCATATATAATCTGCTTGTTTTAAAATGAAAGGAGCATAAAATAGCATATATTTAGTCTGGTTTGAACAAGAATTTAATGAAATTCATAATTTCTCTTTGTCTTCAGGCTGTTTGAAGGGTCCTCTTCAAAGAAGACCGAGAAGCTGAAAACCCTGATGTGCTATTTCAAAAGTGTCACTGAACAAAGTAGGTTTTTGGATTTTGTTTTCATGAGTAATTTTAGTTTTTTCAGAAATACACTCTTATTGATGTAAAGTAAGATGCAATTTTGATGTTGTATGTTTTCTTTTCTTTTTTTTTGCTTTTCAGTGCCTACCGGACTTGTAACATTCACACGAAAAAGTTTGGACAAACCCCTTGATTGGAAAAGGTGTAGTATGTTGATACTGTGATGAAAGAAAGCATTATTATTACTTTTAGAAACAGTAGTAGTATGGTGATTATTTCTGTAGTAGGCTAAATCCAGTAGGCTGTTTGGAAGCAATTAAAGATCTGTCATCTCACCCGTAGTCAGTAACTGGAAAACAGTTCATTCTTTGTTTCAGCTCACAGACTCGGCTCACAAAGCTCCACATCACTTGTGAAGGAACGATTGAGGATGATGGTGATGGTATGCTTCAGGTAAGATGCAGAAGAGGAGAAATGTCCCAGTAGTATTTACTTGTGGAAAGACAACATGGTGGTGTGATTTAGAGGGGCTTTAATATGCAGAATCCTGTTTTTTGCTCAAAGGAGCTCTTAGTTGGAGACATACTCCTCCTAGTGCTTGGTTCCTTTCCTCTTTTCCCTGTTGTAGTCAGCCACTGAGCCACCTCATTCTGGAATCTTTCACCCAGATTGCTTACTACTGCTGAAAAGGCCTATGAGGGAGCCTGTGACACGTCAGAGGGAGTGTGAGCTGGGACTGGGGTCGAGACCTCTGAGCCTCCTCTGCTCAATGTGTCGGCCATGCTTTCTGTGCACTGTCAGGATGGCCTGCTTTGCCTTTCACCTTTTGTTTGCCTCCAGTTGCCACAAGCTGACAGTTGATGTGCACACATGACCAGCTCTGGGGCACGCTGCGGTCCGGATTGATGGATGCTCTGCTGGGGTGGGGGGTGCTGACAGCCTGTCAAAGCAGACTTTGGAGGCTGGCTTGCTGTCCCAGAGCTGAGTGACCAGTTTGGGGAGATTTACTCTCAGACTGCGGCTCACCCCTTTGTAGCCTCTTCCTGAGGTTGTGACGGGGTTGGTCTGGGTTCTTCTACAGGCCAGTGAGCAGCAACTGTCAGTCCTGAAATTGAATTATATGTATGCTCCACATGGCTGCTTTCTGACTAAAACAATGAGTCCTCATGTCTGTGTCTGAACTGAAACGATGAGATGCATATTTTCTTTCGAATCATAAACAGACCAAAATAAACAAGGAAATCAGTGTCATCCACAGATCTGTGCACAAACCTGAAAGAACACAGGCAGCAAAAGATATCACAGGCATCAGTCAGCAGTCAATTTAGCAGTCATAACACATGGGTGTTATGGGTGTTATGACTGGAGGGAGATGTTTACTTTGGACTGTAGGCCTGCACTCTTGTTTTGATATTTGCTACTGGCAGCAACACACTGAAGTGCTGCTCCTGGGGAGAGCTTATTTTGGCATGGGGGGACAGATATCTGAGTAATGTGAACACCTCAGGTTACCTTCGCAGTCAGCTTGTCTGGTATTCTGTCACAGAATACCAGAAAAAGAAAAAGAAAAATGGCTTAGACCCTTTCATTAGGTGTTTTCCTCCTATTGGCCAAGTTTGGGAAGCTGCATATTTCAGTGTCAAAGAAAATGTTTAGCTAATTTCATCAAGATTACATTGTTTACAGTTTTGTCGTTTAAGAGTTCATATTCATATTCATTCATATTTTTTATTCTCATCCATCTGTCTTGATTTGCAGGTGGATTTTGCCAATCGGTTTGTTGGAGGAGGAGTCACCAGTTCTGGTCTAGTTCAAGAGGAAATCCGTTTTCTGATCAACGCTGAGCTTATTGTTTCTCGACTCTTCACCGAAGCCCTGGATCATAATGAATGTTTGATCATCACAGGTCAGTGATCAGAAATTTTCCCACACCTTGTTAAACCATAATTTCCACTGAAGGAATCCTACTCTTCAATTATTCATGATTTAGTTTGTTGATCCAGATAAGGGCAATAATGCCCTGGGTTCACTTTTCTCATGTTTGACCTATAATTTGACAGAAGGAACATAGTGAGTGTTTGTAGTCACACACAGCATGGAGTGCACATCGCACACCTTAAATTTACCCCATCCTGGCTCAGCAAGGGGCAAAAGGATGTTTGTGGCAATTGCTCTGCTTTCTGTGTCTGTCCTTGTCACACTTTTCCTTTTGATTGGCTGTAAAGGGAAAAGTAGCATCAGTTGGGAGTTGGAAAGTGGGCTCTCCTGATTGCTCTTTTGAGTCTCTATGTTGAGTAATTCCCACAGACTTTACTTCAGTATTGAGTGGTTGCAACAAACAAGGTTGGGACAGGCCAGCAGACCCACTAACAAGAGCTAGTCTTAAGGAGCCCAGCAGGAGGCTGATGGCGCCTGTCTGTTTTCTTTTTTTTTTTTTTTAATCTAACAATGTTTGTCTATACGCTTGATTGCTGGAAAACCAGTGTTGTGTAATACAGTAATAGCTTGTCAAAAGTGACGGAAGCCTAAGCAAATCTAGTTGTCACTGTTTAACAATAAAAAACAAAACATTTAGATCAGTGATGTGTGGATTTTACAGCTGGATTACCATAAATCATGACTATTTCTATTTGAATAGAATTAGTGAGCCCTTCATAAGTATGCCATGTCTGAATACATGTTATAGCTGGGACACAGGGAGATATTTTTAGTGAAAAAGCTCTGTACATTACCTTATGCATTACATGTGTAAATAGGGAACTGTTTGCTGACAGTGTCTGTGTTGTGTTTATAGCTTCTTTCTTCTCCATAAGTGCCCAAAAAAGCTGTTCATACAGGATTAACGGTTTACTGGTGGTTTAATGGTCTTTGTCGCAGGCTAATATCAGTGTGGCAATATGGATTTCCAGTTCCCTGTTACATTGTTACCTAATATCATGTTATGCAAGTCCATGACTTGATCCACTGTTACATAGAAAATGCCCATCACCCATGAATCGATGAACGTTTTAGAGAGGAAGTGAGAAAACAGAACCTCCGCCCTCCTTATCACCAATCATACCACTGTATCGGGGCTTCTCGCTTTGGCTTGAGTCACCTTCAGACTTCTTGCTGGCCATCTCTCCCTCGCCTCCACTTACGCTACTTAACTTTATTACTGGGGCCCAGAATTAATTATAGCTGGAAGACCTGCCCAAGACCTGCTCCACTAATGGACTCTTCCATTCCATCATCTTTATTAAACCCTGCCTGTATCTCTTGTCCCCCGTTGTAAAAGTCCAAGTCTTTGCTGCATTGTGGCCATGTGGTAAATCATATTCCCCTGTGATACGTTTTGGCATACAGTAGGGAAGCTAATGGATTTTACCTCTGCACTGAAATTTGCAAAAGTGCCCAGGCCTAATTGAATTTTCCTTGATTGCTAGGTATCTGGCTGCTGTTGGGGCGGTCAAAAGTATAAATAGTATCAAGGAGAAGTCATATGATTCATTGATGGCAGTGCTGACCAGAAAATACGCTGCAAGCTTAACACAAGCAGGAAATAGCTGCATAGGGGCATTTTGCTTGAACAAAATCTTGTTTCGTCTTATTTACCATCAGGAACAGTAGTTTTACAGTTTTCAGAGAAACCAGAGAAAACGTTTTTGACAATTAAATAGAATTTTAGGTTGAGAAGCACTGTTACCCTCATTTCTCCACATGCAGACCTTGACAATAATACAGTAGTAAAATTTCTTCAGTTGCTCAGTTTTACCTCAACACGGCAATGAGTTGCGCTTCTGACCTTTTACAGCCTCTGGTCCACTGCAAATATGAGATGCATTGTTTTGACGTATTTACACATGAATGGAACAACCTCCAGGAACTGCCTGCTTATTAAAAATAATTTATAAATTATTTCTAATAAGCAGACACATCTTTTCCTGGCCAAGATTGATCTGCTTCCCAAATGACAAATGAGTTGCATAAAAAATCAAAAGCATTATTTACATTGTTCCTGAAGGTTGTTCCTTTCAGATGCAAAAATGGTTGATCATAGAGTTTGATATTTTTGGAGAACCAGTAAAGGTCAGTTGTATGCATAGTCAACACAAGGCCAAATTCAAATGTTCAAATGCAGCCCGTCAGTATTCTCTCACGGTGTCACAGTTGTCAGGCTTCTGAGGCATCAACCACAAAGTTACTCTTTACCCAGGGTAAAGTCTGCACCTCTAAATCCAGAAGCTTCAGTGGGGACTGAAGCATATTGATGAACATTAGGTGCTTTAGTGTCTTATTCAGGCAGTAATTTTGCTTTTTACTTTATAAAAAACTGAGAGCGAGGCTGATTATTAGTAAAATCCATGTCAAGTGGAGTGTGCTGTAGAGATTCCCTCCCCCCATGTGTACCTCCTAATACCTGCTGACCAAGACCCCACTACTAATCACTTGGTATATTCACTTTGCAGCGTGAACCATCTCAGCGAGTGCTCTCGACAGCCAGGCACTAATGAGCGCTAATGAATGGGAAGTTAATTGGTGGCCACGTTTGTTTGACTGTGCCGTTGCCTCCCCACCCCCTGCTCCCCTTTTACAGGTGTTGAGTGTTCCCCTGTGGGCTGGCGGTCAGTCGCTGCTTCTCACATCGTTTTGAGGGGGTCAATAACTTGACCTTCCTCTTGTCAGAAGACAGCTGCTCCTGTTTCATCTGATCACATCAGGCTGAATCACTACAGACACACCCCCTGGAAACTGTTTGTTATTACAATGAATTTTTAAAGAAAAATGTTGTTGGATGTCCATGAAAAATTTTCAAAGGATGACCCTTTTGGTTGATTCTATTGCTGTGTGTCATTGCTTTTTATTTATGTGACTGTATTAATTTTAAAATATATTTAGATTGTTGTTTGGCAGATAGTTTATAAATCTTTTTCAAACCAAAAACACATTGATTTTAGTTACATGAGTGTTGTTACACCAAAATGAAATCCTCCTTTTGCTCTTCCCCTTAAACCATTTTTTCCATTTAGCATAATTGGTGGTTAAACTGGATTTTATGTGCCTCAATGTAGTCTTGCCTCCCTTTTCAGCTTTGTTACACAAATACAACAGGAAGTTTTTTTTTTTTTTTATTCTGACCATGTTTAAAAAATAAAGGTGAACATGTTGATTCTTTGCAGTGGTGTGTGACTAATATTCCTATTTGTTATCGGCAGGCACACAGCAGTACAGTAAATACACAGGCTATGCTCAGACCTACCAATGCAGTGGCAGCCACCAGGACTCAACTCCAAGGTATTTATGGCACCTGTTAAACCCCAGCATGTTAGCTTTGTCATAGTAAACATGTCATTATGCTCATGTTAGTATTTAACTCAAAGCACTACTGTGTCTAAATACAGCCTCACCATATGAAAATTTTCAGATTTTTTGCAGCTTTTCATTGTCTGAGTTGTCATTTAAAGCTTTAATTATCATGTGAATTTTCTTTTAATAAATTGTAAACTTATGCTAAATTGAGACATGACTTTTAACATCCCAAAGCTTGGTTTTGTCAGGATTCATTGACTTTCTGTGCAGCTTCCTATTTCTGACATGGATGTTTCTATGACGAATTATTTCTCTATTTGCATTAACAATGCAAAACTATCTCTTTGATTTGCTTCAGAGATAACTGGCAGAGAAGATGCACCGAGATTGTGGCCATTGATGCACTGCATTTCAGGAATTTTCTGGAACAGTTTAGTCCAGAGAAATTCAACCGAGAACTCAACAAGGTTATATTTTATTTTTCCTGTCAACTGTATTTCCTGACAGATTTTTTAAAAGTGTTTTTGTTTCTTTCTCTTGTCTGTCTCATTAAAATGTCAGCTGAGATGACACTGACTCGTTTACTTTTCTCAGGGTAACTATTTGAATTAAAAATAAGTGTCATGTGTGTAATACAAAGTGATGGATTGTGATATATGTTGAGAGTAAGCTTAATCTTTTTCATTACACTGTCCATTAGGCACTTAGAATGAATTTTAATGAACATAATTGACCTCAGGGTGATTAATCACAATTATTAAAATTACATCACAGATTAAGAAAAAAAGAAATCCCTCCATATGTGCAGTTTACCCTGTCAGAGATGCTCATTCGTAATAGAAAATCAAGATGTTAATGTTGTCAAGTCTGCCGTCAGAAAGCATGGAGGAGTTTGACAGCTCTGACAGGGGTTTGAAGAATGCACCAACATGAAGATCAATCCTGTTTCAAATATTGTTTAGCTTACTGTCATATCTGCCTTTTCACAGGAAGAATTTATGACTGGTCAGGGCGAGGATGGGCTCTTACAATTCATTTTCACAATTCACTTCATCTCCTATGTGAAAACTAATGTCCAGAGCCCCTTCAGGTCTTTTATTTAACATGTGCTTCGCTTAGAAATTATTTGACATATATATAACCCACTTGACATGTCATGTGAAATGCTCTTGTTCATGCACTTGGATTTTTTTCCCATAACGTGAAAGTATAAATATGTGAAACCCACGCCAGTTTCATTCTAGTGCCAATGACAGTGAGGGGAAGAGGTGTGAAGTTGCCATATGACAGGCCAGTGAACATATGTGGTCATTCACTGAATGATGTGTCAATCACAGGGCTGCGGTCAAATGGAATTACCTTATTGCTTTCTTTCCATATTTAATTTACATTTGACGGTATGGAGATATTCTGCAAGCCTGGTTCTTATGAAACATACCAGTGATCTGGAACAGTGGGGCTTATCTGAGCTTATTCTGGTGTTATGTACCAAAAGACATAACTCATCCCTTTGTTCTGTCATCATTTAGGCTTACTGTGGCTTTGCTCGCCATGAGGAACAAAGTGAAAACCTTGCCGCAGTGGCAACAGGGAACTGGGGCTGTGGGGTTTTTGGAGGTGACACACGTCTTAAAGGTAAGCGCTGACGTAATACTGCTGTCAGTAGATCTTGTGGGGAAGTGTGCTCGGGTCATCTTTGCGCATTTAGCAGTCTAAGCTGACTGTCTTCCTGGTTATTACTGAATAAATTTCAGATTGAAAAGCTCCAGCAGATCAGTGTGGGCATCCATTTGTCTTCCAGGAATGCATTCATTTACTTAAGGCCTATTTGTCGCCTTCCTTCTATTGATCAAATGACAAAGTTAATATGTTTCATTAATAGTGAAATTGATCGCCTGCTTGAGTCCATCAATCTGTTACAGCACTTTGTCTGAGCCTTGTATCACTGTCACTGAGCAGGGAGCTTAAGGAGAGTTATTCTAACGTTTGCAGTAGTAGCTCTGCTTCTCACTTTCTACCTGATTTACTGTTGAGCCCCTGTGCTTGCAAACTGTACATACATCCATGCATATTTGTTAATTAGCTGAAGCAAGGTACAGCCCTCTGTAGGCACAATCACCTACTGTCTGCTTAATGACATGCCTCCTGGGAAGAGCATCGTAATTCAGATGCTGTTCTCCTCCTGGGTTTACCTTGTGTGGCCTCACATTGCCACCTAATTTTTAATTGTC
Source organism: Toxotes lorentzi (assembly GCA_037833715.1). NCBI lineage: Eukaryota > Metazoa > Chordata > Actinopteri > Toxotidae > Toxotes > Toxotes lorentzi. The sequence goes on along the minus strand of JBBMJY010000014.1, from coordinate 11,914,292 downwards.
AGATTATTTTTGAAGAAAGCAGTTGCAACGGAACAGGGGACAGAAATTGCTGGAAGTGCAGACATATTCAGCTTAGCCCTCTCCTTAAAATGTTGATTCAGTTTTGCTCATTAACTTGCCACTGTCCCAACCTTCATTAATCAGCAGACATATTTCCAGTCTCTTAAAATATTCACAGCTCTCTGGGGCCAGACCTGGCCTCTCTTTGTAACTAATCCAGAGTTCTCAGTGGGGGTGAGACCTATTCCCCCGATTATTTACCTTTTACTGTACTTGCCATAGAGGCAAGTACTGCTCCCTTTTAATTGTAACATCAGCTACTGGATCAGTCTTCAAACCTCTGTTTATTTAACCTTTGCTGTGTTTTCACAAGTAAGAAGATTAAAGTGTGTGAACAAGTCTAAAAAATATAAGCCATGTTTCAGTGCAGTAAAGTCCAATCCCTCTACTGCATCGAAACAGGTTTTGTGTCACTCACTGTTGATGTTTAACGCAGGCTTATTTTCCTCCAGCTCTGCTCCAGATGCTGGCAGCTGCTGAGGCGGGCCGAGATGTAGCCTATTTCACCTTTGGTGACAGCCAGCTCATGACAGATGTCCACAACATGCACGCTTTCCTCACTCAGAGGAACATCAGTGTCGGTAAGGCAAACTTCTGTCCTGGCTGCTTCTTGTTTATATGCCGCTGTGTTTATGCCTTTCTTTTGTTTATACTCTGTTTTTTTTTTTTTATTGCACTGCCAAAGGTGTGATGCATGAAATAATACAACGCGTAATTCTTTTTTTTTACTTTGGAATTGTATTTTCTCTTTTGATCTTGTTGTAAATGATGTGAACTCGTGACACAATGAAATGGCTAATTATTGATCCTAAAGACTTGTCCACGTTTTTGTTGCTGTGTCAGTAAACTATGGCGTCTAGACAACATACACAATCTCCTTGTCTCGGTCACAGGGGAGGTGTATGATCTCCTGGGGCAGTACTACAGCTCAGTGTGCAAGACCTGCCTCAGTCGGCGCCCTGACGTCAGCCTCTACTCCTTCATCTACCAACAGGTCAGCTCCCTGGCGCCCGATGAGTCCGACAGGCGCTCGGCCAGACAACATGTCCCCACAGACTGCCATTAAGGTCAGGTGGCTGATGAGTCACCGTACCTTATCTTCATAAAACGGAACACTTACCGAATTAAAAATTCTCAGTCAGCCATTTTTTTTTTTTATCATAATTTTTTTGTAAGACAAACTTTAAATTAACGGTACCAAATGTGGTCTCCACCACTGGCAGCCTAAAGTGAAAATCTGGCCTCAGATCCATTACAAAAAACAACTGAACAGCAGAAGGTGATTAGTTATGACCCTATCTGGCGCTGCAGTCCAAGCCTTGTTCATTTTGCTGCTGCTGGTATTACACCGATGGATTGAGCTTCAATACGATGCAATTGTGATTTTAATGGTGAAGCAAAGGTTGCCATCCATCTTCTGAGTTTGTCATGTTGCCTTTTTTACACCCACACATATCCAGCTTAATTGAATTGGCTGTCAGAAATCAAGTTAAAGGAGAATAATAACAAGAACATGGTCTGGAAAGCTTGAAGTGGTCTCTAGAAAACGCTTTCGTTTATAAAACGGCCTGGCTCTTTGTGAATAATCTTACCTCCTGCCTTTATAGCAAAATTCTAATTATAATCATGGGTCCATGAATACATTTTTTGGGGTTCTTTGTTTTATGTTATAAACATTGCAAAGAACCCAGCTGCACTTAAAATATGAATTTGTTTCTGTTCTATTTTACAACTGAATTCAGAGTAAATCTGTTGCTAATTGTTTAATAGGTACACTTGAGGAATCTTTCTGACAAATTTTGTTTTTCAAACCACTTTAATAAAAAAGAATGGGTTTCAAGTTAATGTGATATTCTAATTTTTAATATTGAGTATATTTTATTCTGTAGCACCATTTGAATGGAGCCGCAAATGTCAGTAATACATCTCTGAACAATCAGAATGATGGCTTCTTGTCCCATGAATGTTACAGGCTAAATGAGTTTCCATACAGCCTTGCCATTTATCTTTCCTCAGCTTTTGCTTCACCCTTTCACTCACAGTTTAATAAGGTCATACCTTTTATATAAACTGTACATGACACCTCATTAAGTAAAGAGTAGATCATAGAACATCCAGTCAGAGGCGAGAGTCAGGCAGTGCTCCTGTGTGATTTCTCTGTCTGTTTGAAAAAACACAGCTTCATTTGCATCAGAAGACGCTGCCTGACAGAAGTCTCAGAGGTTTGACCTTTGACACCTTGTATTCAGGTTTGATGACCGGTTTGATACATTTTTAAGCAGCATACATCTTTTGTTTTTTTTGCAGGCATGTAAAAATGATGAAACACAAGTCGATGTTATGTATACTTTTTTTTTTAGATTCTTACTGTTTGATTAGATGATTGTAGACACATACTTAGTATTACAGTGATGTATGTTTTGACTTTTTCTCTGTGTGATTACCTGCTTACATGCCTGATGAGCTTTTATAGTACAGATTAGCCAGCCAGCAGGAGTTTATTGACTAAATATTTTTAGCTGAATGTTAAATTTGTTTTGTCGCCAGAGTGCGCGCTACTGAATGGACTCCTGGGAACCTGTAAGTGAATGAATGAGGTGTAGGCGTCTGTAAGCCTGGTGCTGTCTGCCCTCATGGAATCAGGACCTGAAGCAGGGGGTCTCTCTTTGTAGCTTGCTGAGTTCAAAAAAAGCCTTTGGTGGCATCTCTCTCAAGGGGATCTACCATAAACACACAGGGGTATCCTACTGGATTGATCCCTCTGCAGTAAATCTCATGTGTGTCTTTGACCTTTTGGCTACCATCTGTCATAAAGTCATGAACACGAACAGTGTTTAGTCTTTTACACTGCAGTAGAACATAATCACTCTACCACAGTTTGTATAATGCAGCTGGCAGATGAGACTTTGAACTTTATAAGTCCAGATCAAATTGGTAGATGAAAAAATAAGAAAAAAAAAATGTATATATATATATATATATATATATATATATATATAAATACTTATTTTTCTTTTGATTTATGATCTAACTCCTGTTTAGTTTTGAGGATCTCATTCTGTCAGTATTCTGTTTCTTCACAGAGAATCAACATACCCCTGACAGTTAATTATATTGTTAATGCATGACTGAAATTCCTGTTGCTTTTACAGGGTAAAAGTAGTTTTTAGTGTTTTTGTGTTGGAGGTGTGGCGCTAGGGATGGCAGTGCCTGTTGTTTAGTCAGTCAGAGCAGACTGAAATATGAACTATGGGATGGGTTGCCATGAAATCCTTCCATTGACTTCAGTGAGCCCCTGACCTTTCTCCTGGCACCACCGGCTCCACCAGCAGGTTAAAGTTTTACTTTATTCAGTGAAATACCTCAACGTCTGGTTAATGGATTGGCCCAAGTTTTATCCAGTCTCTCCTAGTTCCAAGAAGATGAATCCTACAGACTGTAATTGACGTTTGTGTTTTTTTGTTAAATGTCTTCTCAACTATAGATTGCTTGGCTAGTACCTGATTTTACTCAGTTACTAATGGATGAAGGTGCGCAGAACAATAATCCAACTGATAAATGCTTTGCCTCAGGTGTAGCAAAGAGAAATCTACTTAGTATTGTTAAATTTCTGCATCCGGGACAAGTGTGTTGAAGCATGAACGAAGTGCAACAGTCAGCTGTTCACAGCTGAGGTGGCAAATTTGGTTTTGAGTGCTGCGTGGAATATCAGGATCAAACAACATTTAACAGGTACAGTGTGCTCATACATTGGAACTGAGTCATCATGCACAGTATAGCACTACAGTAATGCCAAGTTTTCTTTTGGTCTACTGTATGAATTATCAATGGACCTCAGAGAACAAGTGAAATGGATCAAACAGTTCATCATTAGATTCTTTTTGAAGCTGGAATGTCATTGCCACCTATTTTTTCCACTTCTGCTTTGTTTCCATCTAAGAAGGTCAGCTCTGATAATGTAGGGTGCTGTATTATAAATGGGGAGGCCTATTTAAATTCATTATCAGCTATTTACTTCATATTTCCTTGTCATTTTTAATCATTAGTGGAAATTCCCTGTTGTGTTTGGAAGAGTTATACAAGGTTCTCTTGGCCACAGATTAAAGGCATTATCAGCTGAATATTGATATGTTTGATGAAACCCTGGGAGCTGCGGCTTACATTTGTTTGGACTGAGGACGTAAGACAAAAATAGGATTCGCTGTCATGAGCTGTCATTTTGCTCATTATTCATACTGTCCTTTCCATGATAAAATTCTTGTTTTGTGAAAAAAATAAAATAAAATAGATGCTGCACATACACCTGGGGCAGCATGGTACTTGTGGGGTGCAGCTAATTTGGCATTGACTCTAATCTTGGAACATTAGTCCTGAATTATTATGACACTGTATTGCTTCTAGCAGAGATGGTTGATATGTTGAAGTGGTCCTCACTGATAACACCTAAATAGACCCCTAAATTCACCAATTTAACATCTTGGTAGGGATTAGATCATCCCTCAAGCCGTCGATGTATTTTTTTTTTTCTAGTTCATTTTAAAAACCTTTGCAGTATGACCATGATATTCCAGAAGTCACCTTTTTGGAATTTAAAATTGCATTTTAGACATCAAAGAGTTCAGTCTAAGCTGGTAATATTCCTTGCTTACTCTAATTAATCTATGCACTTGCAGTTTTCAAAGGGATTTATTAAGAAATGTTTTTCTGGCAAGACCCTCTGCACAGGTGCATCTTGTTACAGTAGCTGGGTTACTGGAGTGGGGTACTGTCAGCCGAGCTTAACATTGAATCTGAGAGTATAATTTGTTGTTATACACTTTAGCAAGGCACATAGAACAAAATTGGGGTTTCAAAGTTTTGAGTCCAGATTGCAATAATGCATAATGGCTGTTATCTTGGAACAAATTACAACCACACCCATCAGTATTTTCTCCCAGTAATCAGCAAGTTTAATAAACCATTAATGATGCATATTTCTATGCAGGCAGGATGTTTGCTTAGTCATGCTCATTTTCTTGAAATGTAAACATTGCTCTTCTGTTAAATCAAATTTGTGCCACCACAATAAAAAAAAAAAAAGCTTACATCCTCTGTAAATGTACTTAACTCACACTGCTGTATCTGTGAACTCGGCATGACCTAAATGTTTCACCACTTCCTCTGTGTCCTGTGTGGCGCCTCAGCAGTGGCACAGTCGCTATCGTTTGATGGTAATTGTGTCTCTCCTCCGGCTCTACACATGCTGAGATGGTTCCTCATCCAAAGGCAGTTCCTTCACTTCTCCTAAAACCTGCTTGCGTTGTTTTTTTTTTTTATTCAGTCTAAATAGCCTGCAGTCAAAAACACTCTTAAATATGGCCTGCTATAGAGGAGGCGGAGGCGGTGTATGAATCCATAACAACAGCAATTATTCATTAGTGACAGTTTTTTTATGGCCATTTTAGTTCAAATGTTTCCACTGCAATTTATCCAAAAGAAAAATCCATTTTTATGTGATAGCTGTAGCTTTTAACCAAACTGACTGCTCGCTCCGTAAGGTCAAGGATTGAGTGAGTGAAGTTATTTTTGCTCCTAGTGTTATTAGATTGCCTATCTATCATTCGAGTATCATGTGATTGATACCGACTCAGCCTGAATGACAGATGGAGCAAGGCCAGCTCTGCTCGCATGCAAGAGTACCCTGACCGCCATAGCACCTTGTGAGGAAGAGGCCCTTGAAGGATATATGGTAGAAAAATGTGCTAGCGAACTGCTAACTACTTGTGTTGCACCATTTCTCATTTAAACTTATTTGAAATCCAGTGTCCGAGTTCTTACTCAATACATTTGTCTTTATAAACGTGACAATCTCAGCATGTTTAGTGAAAAAAAAAAAAAAAAACGCTGGACAGGCAACTGTAGGAGGATGATTACTTCCAAGTGTGTTTGCATACGCTGTTAATTTAGGAACAGTCCATATATTGCTGACCACTTAAAATTGCATGAACTCTTCATTAGCTTTGAAGTATGCTTGCTGATTTCGTTTTACCATATATTAAAATTCTAGACATCAAATTTAACACTCTGAAGGTACCAGGTATGAACTATTAATTTTGCGGTATGTGGCTGAATTGGTTTACTTTCCTGAGTTTATCTCTTTTGAACTGAAGGCATCTCTTCAGGCCTTTAATTGCACACTTGTTGCTCCTTCCACCCACGAGGCAGATAACACCATCTGTTCCCTGTCCGCACAAGACCAATCATAATTTCAAAAAGAGAAAAATATATTCCGTTCCCTGGCAAAGATTTCAAAGTGCTACCGGAAGCTTATTAGGGAATACGCAACACAACTTTTATTTTTGCTTTAAAAATATTTAAAACTATAACATGATTTGGAGAGGGTGGTGTGTTAGAACGAGATGTATAGATTAATTCATGTATGTTGGTAGTAGGGTACTCTGGGCATGGTCCCACATCAGACAGATTTCAAAGGTGCCAGAAACAGATGCTTCGCGCACATTTCAAAGGAGACCGACTTTTGGCCTTGATCATTTTCAGGATATGATTAGATTCCAACTCATGGCAACAGTCTGGTAGAAAAACAAGGCAAATAAGGTTGAATGTATTTTTCGTTTGTTGATGTAGCTCCTGAAATGACTGGTCGAGTAATTGATTCGTCTGAAAATTAATCAGCAACCAATTTGAACATGGAAGAATCGCTTAAAACATTTATTAGCCTGAAATCTCAAACAGTAGGTGTTTCCAGCTTCTCAAATGTGAGGATTTGTGACTTTCCTGTTTTATCTCATTGTAAATTAAGCAAACAAACCAGCAATGCAAAGATATCGCCTTGGGCTCTGGGAGCTGTTTTCATGATGCTGACATTAATTTGACACATGACTAATTGATTATTCTTTAAAAAAAAAAGAGATTAATCAATACTGTAACTGATCATTAACTGCAGCCCTTTGATTTTACAATTAGTGCTTCGAGAACCTCGACCGGAAACTTTTCTGAACATATCAGGGTGCTTGATATGTCGTTTGCTGCATGTATGTGAAGCGTCTGTGACAGTGGACTGTGGGGAACAGCAGAGCAGAGCGACTTGAGGCGAGGACCTGTCACATGTCACAGGTTGACTCAGTGTGTGTCTGCCCATAGAGAGGGGGGAGCTGTCTGCATGTGCCTTTAGTGCCTTTCACAGCAGCACTGGCAGAGTGGACCTCTAGGCTCTTCCATGCACTGGGCTTGTTATGGAGCTGTCACTGTAAGGGTGGCAGTACACGATGCAACGGCCTTCCTTTCCTGGACGTTGGACAGGGATGTAAAAGAAAGGCACAAGAAAATGAGTTCTGTTTAGACCTCCGTTTGTGCTTCATTGACATTGACTGTTATTCATAGATGTATTAAAGAACCAAACTGTTAGTATTTGTCTGTAAACACAGTGTTTTTGTATTCGAACACAAGGCTGCACAGGGGGTTGAGGATTTCCTGGTTAGAAAGTGAATACCTGCTGGGCCTTTTTACTGAATGTTAATTGGATTTCATCTGTGAAAGCCCTCCAGTCCTTACAGAGACATCCTTTTTAATCAAAACATAAATGAGACATACTAAAGTGATTGCAAGTATCATTACTCTGGGGAGGGGGGTGGGGTTATGACTTCTAATTAAGATGAAAACTGCATAGATTCTTTTATCTTTGCACTCTGCTTAACATCTTATTCACAATCAAATACTTGGTTTGAGATTAAGACAATATATTAAAGAACATCAAAAGGAAAAAAAAAGAGTAAGTGATTTGATGGCAGCGCCTATGTGACAATAGTTGCATTCACATATGAGGCTGATTAGTTTTTGCACCGCCTTTGGAAAGCATTTTTGTTTTTTCAAGATGTCCAATATTGTGGCCCGAGCAACTCGACATCATATTGGGGTCTCTCACATTTGAACCATTTTGGTGCTTATTTACACCAGTGAGTATTTTGTTGGAGCGTGGAAGTGAAAGCCTTACTTAATGCTCACTTTCACACTGGCAAAAGCGACAGTGAGTCTGTGTCAGCTGATATTTCTCTAAGTCAGGTCAGAGACTGAAAATGCTATATAGCCTGTCTCTGTGTTGGGTAATTGTAAACTACAGAGACAAAGCCTATTTGTCGTACCCATCCAAGCTGTCTTGTGGGCCAGTTTCGCTGACAAGTGTGGTTTGAGGGGCCATAAAGCGGTACTGCCACCATCCCTCAGTCCTGTCCTCTGTTACATATGAACTAGTGGCTAAACTGACAGGCTTATTTACACCAGGACACATGTAGCCTAGATGATATCATCACTCCAGTTCCAAACACTGCTAGTTCACAAACATATCTCACTGACAAACTACTATGAGTGCAAGGCAACAGAGAGGGGTTTAAGAGAATACCAATATCAATTCACAAGTCATTTATTTTGGATACACTTCCTTTACGGGTAAGTGGATTAGACCTTTTTACCTCTTGCTGCTCAATTACCCAAGCACCCATAAAAACCTGAAGTTCTGTCTCCGCAGTGAGATATTGTCACGCCGGTCCAAGCAATAAGAGCGAGATTTAGGATGAGCCTTTTCACTGTGACAGAGACTCGGTAGAGGGGCCCTCTCTGTCACCAGATATTGCGATCCCCAGCTGCTCATTAGAAATGGAACCATTACTTTACAGCTCCGGCTCGCTTCTCTTTGCTGTTCCTTCATCCACCTCCACAGCCCCCTGGATGTAGATAAACACAAATGAGCTCTAAAATGTAGAGAAAGCCAAACCTGAGAGTGAAAGGTGGCCATACAGTATAACTTCACAGCTATGTGGCTCATTAAGTTCCTAATGTCTCTGATCTTATTTCTCATAATATCGCTTTGTGATAGGATTAAGTTTATTTGAGAGGGAACTCCCCTGTGAACTATGAAGCATAATGTGTTTGTTGATCATAGTGTGTGCATCCCCAATGGTACTGTTTGTATTTCAGCTGTGGTGTTTGCTTCACCAGTAGGAGGAGGATAGTCAGGGAACCTATTCATCTCTCCTTGTTTAGTTTGTTGTTTATCATTTTTGATAGTGAAATCTGTGTTGGCTGCACAGATTTACAATAAGGTCAAGTGTGCAAACATCAGTAACATTTTGTCCTTTACATTTCTTCTTTAAAGTACCTAAATATGTCATGACTTTGGCAAACTAACTGTATGTCACATAAAAATAAGAATGATCCATTATGGAAGTTTTAAAAAGTGTTTTTGTCTCTTTAGACCAGAGGCAGGAAGTACATTAGCATCAAGACAGGTTTTGTCTTTTCTTTTGCCCAACAAGCAAATGAACACACCTCCGTTTACCCATCTGTTGAAGCTGCCTTCGTTCCTCGTAATAGGTCACTGTAATTGGTGGAGTCAGGAAGCGGGCGCTGCTCCATGGCGTGTGGTTTAGTTACTGGAGTCCTGAGAGTGATGGAGCCACTGGCAGCTGTGGGCTCGAGGAAGCTGCTGCTGCTGCTGCTGCTGCTGCTGCTGCTGCTGCTGCTGCTGCTGCTGCTGCTGCTATGGGCCTCTGTTCATCTCCTCTCCACCTCACACAGCTCTGCTCCACGGGGACGATATTACTGGGACAAATGGCCACCTGGGAGCTGAGCACTTAATGAAGCACACCTTTTTTTTTTTATTTACTCCTCTTCTCCTCAATCAACCCCTTTTTCTAACGCCAACAATCCCTCCATCTCACATCTGGCCAGGCAGCAGAACAGATCTGTTGGGGAACTAAGGCAGTGAGGGAATTGAACAGAGCCATAAAGCCTTGCATGCAAGCTCATGGCTTTTTATTTGCCTTCATGACAGTATAGCCATTAGCTGCCTGGTGGTGGTTTTCACTCTTGAAGCATTAAGAGATATCCTTCAGAACTCATGGCCAGTTCACAAATTCCTCTGCATTACCGAGATGGGCTGTTTGAGGAGAATACAGCGCTCCTAATGAGTTCCTTCCATCTAACTTTTCTCCCTCCTGTCTTCTTGGATCTATTCATATTTGGCTCTTATGCAACTGGCTCTCATCCTGAACTGGGAGGCCACGCAGGCGGACGAACGGTTGTTACTCCGATGTGAGGAGGGCATTTAAAGCAATTGTCTCTTTGCAGCACTTTTGTGGATGATTGACTCTGGTCTCAAGATGATGGCCTGGCACAACCATTTACTTTCCACAGTCTCACATCCAGTCATGAAATCTCACTTTCCATCTCTATTTTTTTATATTTCTGCTCAAATCTTGAGAAAAGTCATTTATACTCCTGTAAGCTGCACAATGTTCTCATGACAATAATTTTGATAATAAAGCTAATGAATAATGACTGTTGAGGTTTTTTCCTCCACACCAATCAAGACTTTCTGCACTTTCTATTACTGTAACACCCTGACCCTTTTGCTCACCATCCCCACTATTCACTCACCAAGCTCTTTCACTGAGGCCACTCAAATTAGCCCCGGCCATTCGAAGAGAGCCCAACCGCTACAGGACATGTCGCAGGACCGAGGCATAAATCATTCCCCAGAGCAGGAGCTGTGGCAGGCCTAGACGCACATCCACCACCCGAGATTTACGCTGCACATCGAAGCACAGCCCTGCAATCTGGAGCCTCTCCACCAGGTCATCTTCAAATTGGTTATTGATCCTCCAATCACAAAATGAATCATACGTTGCCAACACTGTTTAGGTACGGTTACAGTAGCGTGGCTCGTGTTATGGCTGATATGCAGCCTGGGGATGGATTATTGTTTAGGAACCATGTAAAAAACAAGTACCTGCACTGAACAGGGAGTAAATAGGAAAAGAAATTTGAAGCAGTCTACTTGAAATGAATAGGTATCGTGTTGTCATCCAGCAGAGCCTCATTATAACATATCAAAACAGCTGAAGAAACTGTTGACAGTTGCTGAAGTGAGGAGCTTGAAGTTGGCTTTTGTACCGTGGTGATATGTAACAATGTGTGATTATGACTGCTGTCATTTTAATATTTTCTTTCAGGATTAATTGCTTTGCCTTTGATATTATCATACTGCAGTAAAAAATTTAACTGTTCAACTGCTGTATTTTGGCAAATCTTCTTTTATGTAATGAAAACAAATTATTTGCATACCTTATAAAACTGTAATGGAAGCCACGCAGTCACTATATGAAGCTGAAATACACAGGTTTCTGTCACAGCAGAATCAGTTCTCTTATCTACATCTAACTGAAATGGGACGGGATCCATGGAGGTACTTCATTCCAGCACTTGTCATATACTATATTGTGGCGTATTATTTAATGGGGCTTCACTTCTTGCCCAATTAGGCTCCAAGATGATGTGTAAATGTAGCTTCTGCCCTGGGAGCAGTTCTCTCATAAATGCCAGAATGGCCATTATCAGAATTCCTTTGTGAGGGAAAACAGACAGGTATAATATAGATTCAGCCTTAATTGAAAGCTTGTAAGAATGTCAGTGGTACTATCTTTGAGTTTCTTCTTAAATGTCAATATCTGAAACACAAGACAGAGGGGGACTGCTTTTTTTTTTCTATTCCATTTTGGAGGGAAAATGTCAACCTCAGCTTCGTTTTCAAAGATGGCTGCATCATTGCGTGTGGCTTCTGAATTACCTAAGATATTAATAGTGTGGGGAACACATTTGGATGACAGGTTCAGTGTAACTAATTGGCTGCTGAATGGAGTCAGATTGTAATCTTGCAGCTGTTATTTTTGATTCATGCGCACATGTTCAATTACAGAGGCTCATTAAGACTACATGGTGATTAGTGATTACAGCACATGATTTGTGAGAGCTGACGTGCTCATGGGTTTGGAGTGTGTCCACTGGTCAGCTGTAAGGACAGAAAGCTTACTTCTGCATTTCAAGACTTTTAGTATTAAATTGCACTTGAGCACACAAACTCAAATTGCGGCCTTGAGGCTACTAATCATTTCCTACCAGTTCTTGCTAAGATCTTCAGTTTTTCATTGTTTTTCATAGCATAGACACAGCCTGTGCTTTGTTTTTTCCAATGTCAGTTTAGGTAGAAGCCCAGCTTCAGTGGCCTTCCATTTCCCTTGGACTTTAGCAGCCTCCTAAGCAGGAAGGAGGGACCTTGGACGGACAGCTCTGCTCCCTTCTCCAGTCAATAGCAGCCAGCAGGTAAGGCTCCATCTCTGTCTGCAGTGTGGCAGACACTTATTAGTGGTAATGCTCTCCCATCATCCATCTCCAGGTGGGTTTCCGCCATTGATCTCAACGCCACGGCTTGTCACTCGCTGCTCCTCACGCAGTGAAAGCACTGGTCGCCTCCGGCACTGGCTTTAGATGTTCCAGCTAAATGTTCTGTCGATAGACTCGTGGCTGGACAGCCAGCATTAGACCTGTGAGGTGACTGGCACAGCAGTGTGAGATGTTGTCCTCACAATGGTCTTCAATACCTAAATTCAGCCTGGAAAAACAGAATGAAGCATTGAAGTTTATGAAGCTTGGGATGTTGACCTTCAATAATCCTATCTGAATAAAAGTGATTTCAAATGACACCCCTCAGTAGGAGAATTTATATCTGTATTCTCTGTCAGTTAGTTAGCATGGACTCCTGTAATACAGTGAAATCTGTGATTCTAAGGCTATGTTAAATTGAGATTTAAGATTGTGTGCTTTAATGCAAATTTAGTTAAACCGGCCTCTTTGGTCGGCAGTGATAATGTGACAAAACACAGATGCTGAGTATAGAATAGGAGTGAGAATAAGCAGTATCGTGGAACTGGACAGGTTTGTGTTTGTTACCACTAACACACTGAACTGTTTGCTCTAATCTGTTCTAATCCTTCTGAGTCTGCATGATTTATTTTCAGCCTAGTTTGTATTTCAGGTTTAATTGGACCAATTCATGGAAGCTTGACTAAATGTTTAATGTTTTTTGGACTCTTGGCCGACCTGGTTCAGTGGTTTAACCAATGGAGAATTAAATTTGGGTCTCTCCCCGAAGACCTTATCAGATGCCAGTGGAACGAGGCCATCTGTTGGGAGTGTACTAGTGATGTGGCCATGCTGCAAACAGTCAGCTATGCAAAAACGAGTCCAGTTGTTTCTCCAGTTACAGCTGTTCTTGAGAACGATCATCGTGGGTGGGGTTATTTAACACAGTGTTAGCTAGAGTATGTAGTGTGTGTCACTGGGTTTACTATGATGGCCTCATTTGCACCAGTCATTGTATTGTACTATGTCACTAAACTAATATGAGACTCATATATTGAGGAAAATTTAGTCATACAAGGCTTCACTTTTAAGAAAACATTGACAGTGCTAGATATAATCGTTTGAAGTTTTCTTTTCTTTTATTTCTAGAATTGAGTATCAGCTTTTGGCTACACAACTGTGTTATTCCAGCTTAAGTTGGCAATGTCTTCTTTCCACAAAATACTGTTGTAGCCTAAAAAAATATGAGTTTTCATTGAACATTCATTGAATTTTAAATGACTTAATAAAACACTATGTGCTCCTTGTCAATTATGTGTTACACATTAGTTGCCATTCACAAAAATGTGGATGTGTATCATGGATGAGTGTAACATTAATGTATCACCACATTAATACTATACTGTGGCGCAATAAATATAGCAGCCTGATTTACTCACTGGGATTATCATGAACAAGAGAAAGGGAAAATCCACTGAGTAACACATGACAAATATCACATTCTTTTACATGAATCAGTCAGATTAGACAGCAAACACCAAGTAGATCAAATTAACATCAGAGGTAACACATTAAACATTTATAGAATATTACATCTGTCATGAATGATGGAAAACAGTTTGCATTTCTTTACCTTAAGGCATTTTTGTTACTCACATTTACCCTTTATTCATATTTTACTATATCATTATATAGGCTTTTCATGTGGACATATAAAAATACAGTTAGTATGTAAGAATAAACATGCATGTGCGTCCTTTCTTGAGGTGGATTTGGAAACTGTCTACATGGTTCACATTCACTTTGGCTAATGATACACAGATACGTAACAAACAAACAGCAGGTGTCATGTGGACAGGACAACAAATATCCTCACATTTTCACCACTAAGGACCACTGATTCGATTTGCTGCAATATGAACCACCACAGATTGAAACAAGACCCACAATCCAAGTCACACTTCACTTTGAATGGACATTTTTGATCAAAACAGCATGCATGATGTAGATTGCCATAATGCATCCTAATGTTACTCCAGTATTTTTGAATATCAAAAATAACAACCATAGTTAATTTCATATTACATAAGCTCCATGCATCTAATGAGTTGATTTGGTAAATTGCACATGTACCCTCACTATTGTTTTATTGCACAAAGTACCTACAGTACGACAATACATCACTACCCTCATTCTACCTCTAAGTGCAAATAAAAAGCACTTATATACACATGAACACAGTGGTTTGCCTCACCTAGTCACCACTGGACTGTATCTTGCTTAGAAAGTAGCACTAGTCATTACACTTTACACTTGTTAACTATTGCTATAATATAGAACACACACATACAGACTAGACTAGACGACTTCAAATGTGCCAATGAAACCATACCACACATATGTTCCCTCTGCACACATTATTTATAACCAGTCCTCTATGTTTACAGATAACCATTCATATCTTTATATAAATATCTTAAAGTGCCTTGTCAGACAGACTTCACATACGCACAGCCTCTTTGGCAACCTTATGGTGGCAGTAGAAACAAACAGCTTACATACCAGAGTAAAAATAACTTTAGCACATTAAAATGGATCTTACAGTACCACCGATCCAGTGTATTGTTAACATAATGGCACACATAATGTGAAACAGGTTGGCAGGATCACATTTACAGGATGTTATGATTGTTAGAAGTCACTTAAATATACTATTGGGATTTTTTTTTTTTTTTTAATAATTCTGAAATGTTTATTACATTATTACTGTACAGGTTTGTGTGTGAGATATATATTGGGACCTCTCAGTTTATTCACTCTCTGATAGAGGAGCTTCCCCTCACATCAACGCTACAAAGCAGACATGGCTTCAGTTTCCTAAAGGCAGCAGACCAGTTAATCTCTGTCTGCCGAGTCAAGCAGGGTCATTATTGGACTCGAAATCATTCTGATGTCTACACAAATTTAAAAGAAAACTTGTTTTCCAGTTATTTTTTGTTCACATTTTTTTTTACATTTACACAATATATACAAATTTTTAAGGCTTTGCATTTTGTTGTGAAGGGATCACTACTGCACAGACAACAAAGACATATGAAGGCATCTCGACTACTGAGTCTAAAGCTAAAATCTAAGTCTAAGAGTGAAGATAGGAGCAGCTGAGTGGGCGTGCTCTCTCAGTATGGCTTACTTCCCTGATTTATGAGACTGGCTGGCTCCCTGGCTGCTATCAGCCAGTTTGGTAGCTGCAGCGCTGCTACTATTGCACAGGTCCCTGATTTCCAGCAGTCCCTCGTTCAGGGCTTTGACGAAAACGGCCGAGCTCGTCTCTGTGTTCTCCCAGAAACTAGACACGCAGAAGATGATGTGGTCTGACTGCGGGTTGTAACAGGCGCCGTAGCCGTTGGGTACCACTGGGCCATAGCAACAGAACATTTCCACTGTGGTTGGAACCTGGAGACAGGAGGATACAGCCTGGGTTAGACCTGTTTAGCTAGTCAGAAAGAAAGAATGTTTAATGTCTGAGAAAAATGAATCCGATAAGGGCTGCAACTAATGATCATTTAGTCTATAAACTGCCAGAAACAGGGAAAAATGCTCATTAAAAGTTTCCAGAGCCCAAGCTGACATCTTCTGATAGCTTATGTGGTCCAACCAGCAGTCCAAAACACAAAGATATTTCATTTATAATTATATAAAACAGAAGAAGAATCAAATCCTCACATTTGGAACCAGTAAATTGTTGGCATTTTTGCTTGATAAATGACCCAAATAACGAATCAGTAATTGAAATAGTTGGTGATACATTTTCTGTTGATGAATTAATTAACTGAGCTCTAAATGAGAGCGTTATATTGTTCTGGCATCAGGTTACATCCCACCATTGCCAGTGATGACTGCTGTAACCCTGCATACGTTACAGAGGTGCAAATCTTTCACCTGGTCTATGATGTCAACACTTTCAATAGTTTTCCCTTTGACATCTTTAATGCGTAGCGTTTGGAAAACAGTGTTCCTTCCACAAATCTCAAGTGCGTCACTTCTACGAAAGAGTTTGCTGACAGATGAAATTACAGTGACAAAGTTTCAGTGAACATGATTTGGGCTGAATCACTTTTGGACTAACTGGTGACAGAGAGTAAAAAAAAAAAAGCACGTTCATTTCGCTCAAAATATCATGATTACTAATGATTACGTATTAACAATGTGAATTTGACAAGTCACTGCTGAGTATAAACAGCAGATGGTCTTTGTGTTTGTTACCAGAAATGGAAAAGGAAACCAAAGCTGAGGAGTCATCCCATAGTCATTTCACACACATTTTTTCAAGCACCTCTCAATCACTTGAATAATAATGCAACTCTTAGCACTTATGAATCTATAGTTCAGAGAGTGCATGTATTTCATATAGCTGAGGTATGTGGCTGCCTCAAGCAGTGTATATTAAAAAATAATATTTTAAGTGCGAGGTTTAAGTACAATCAACTACACCTAAATACACAGATGGTCTAAGTGGATAAACTCAGTGTTGAAGGCAGTAGGTGAGTCTGACACAGTCTCCAATTAAAAAGACTGCATCAGCAAGCACAGATCCCTCAGTGAGGATTAGCAGGTTTGACTTCAGATGACTGTCAGGTTATCTTTCCAGAAAGGTAAAGGTAGAATAGTTTAAAAGCCAGTGTGGCCTTTCAAGAGAAAGTGGTGATCTCCACCTTCTTGGGCAGAGGAACGCTGGAATTTCCTGGTCTCTGAAAACTGTGTCTCCTTTCACATCTTAATCAGGCTGAAGTAATAATCATAGTTTGTACATATCTATTCCTGTTGCAGTGACTGAAAGTGGTTTCCCATCACTGTACCTCTGCTTGCAAGAGGTTAAACTGGATGATATGTAAAGCAGCAAAACATCAGAACCAGTTTCTGTTTCTCAACAGCATCTCCTGTGTATGTGGAATTAGATGAGTCAGGGTTCTGGGGAAGTACGCATACTGTATTTCCTCTCTGTTGGCAAGCATAAGCATGGAAAATATTATGCGAGAAAATGTTGTGTGTTAGAATATAATGGGATTACATGTTACCTGGCTGGTAGAGAGGATGAACTGGTTGCTGGCCAGATATGTCTCATCACAGAAGATCTCTGGCTTCTCCATGTTGAGCTCCTTTGAGATCCTCAGAAGCCCGAGGAGATGATTGTCTATTGCCATTCCTGTAATAGCCTGAAAGAATGAAGTCTTTTCAATCAGAGCCCCATTATGAGCAGAGATGGGCTTCACAGGCCCGGTCCTTGTTTGGTATACAGTACCTTTTCCACCATAATGGTCACAACATAGATTGCAGATATTTAGTGAACTACCCAACTTGCAGTTGGATCACAAACCATGTGGACTGTGACAGCTGAGGAAAAAAAAGTGTGCTCCACTCCACTTGTGGGCTCTGCCTTTAAACATTTCAAACTACAGCTCTGTTCCCTCGTGTGTTTCTGTCCTTTAACACTCACTAATTAATACGTTAAATCTTGTTTGTTTAATCTGTGTGTAAACTGCTGGGTGCAGTGACTCCTCAGAGTCTTTCCTGCACTCGAGGAAGTCACTGTGCTCGACAAAGAATTAGTCCTCTATAAAACCGCAGACAGTCATTTTTACACCGCAGTTTTTGCATGGATTAAAGAACTGAAATATAATGTGTCAGTTAGTGAGCTTTAAAGGTGCTGGTGAGCAGATGTTCTGTTTTGTTTTTTTTTTTGGTTAACTTTAGACAGAGCGAGGACAACTGTTTCCTCCTGCTCCCAGTGCTAAACTAATCTGTCTGTTTGTTCATGTTGGATTTAACTCTGGGCAAGAAAGCCTGTAAGTACATTATGCAAAACATCAAGCTATTTCTTTAAAACCTCCAGAGAGCGAGTGATACATTTTGGATGGAACAACACTGTAATATAATTAGTTGTTTAGTTTAAATGTTTAAAACTGGTTTAAAATACTTACTGCAACTGTGTAATTTGTCTGGGCATTAATTGCATCCCTCAGTCGGTTCATTTTTTCTGAGTCCTGTTAGAGAAGTAAATAATTATTTAGAGAAAAAAGTAAACACAGGGCATTTTTCACATTGTACAAAAAAGAGAGCAGAGCATCTAGTACATTTTTTAATAGATCCATTAAACCTGCAGGGAGATCATCTGTTGAACAGGGAGACTGGGATTGGTGTGCTGAGGTGGCTGGTTGCACCTGTTTCATTTAATCAGGCGTGATGAGCAGTGATATGGGAGTTACTGAGTAATTTGGGTCAAAGTGAGAAAAATGACTCACAGTGAAAGTGGCCCTCTCATCTGTCATGGACATCACAAAGGCCAAGGCCTCAGCGGTGGCAGAGCGAATGTTATCTACCCGACCCTCTTTAAAGCGCCGGATGGACGCGCTCTCATAAGTGGATACGAGCCTTCTATTGCATCTGAGTATGTGACAGACATGGTCATGGCAATATCGGTGTATTTGGTCAAGAGACCTTTTATAAAATTTAAACACAGATGTAATAAAGGGTCTTTACTTGTAAAATGCAAGTTGTAAGGCAACTTGTATAAATGCATCTGGACTCATCTTCTGCTTTTTGATGAATTCTTTTCCATAATCTTTGAACTTGAAGACATCCATGTCAAGATTATTCACCAGCCTGAAAGAGAACGCATAAAGGAGATGAAACCTTGTTTCTGTAGAGAAACTTGGAAATATTGGTGGATGTGGCTTTGTGTTAGTTTGTGTGTGTTGGTCTTGCCTCTGGAGTCTGTCTTCAGATGCCGCTAGGAATCCCTGAATGTGCGGGTTGCATTTCCAGAGCAGTCTCCTTGGAGGGGGGAGCTCTCTGATGTTGGATGTACTTGCCATCTTGGAGGGACTCCCTGTTCTGTTTAGAACAAAGTCTCTTACATGTCAGCCTCAGCAGCGTTCACTGAGTTCTCAGATTTTTGCTCATATCTTGTTGCAGTGGACTGACTTACACATATTTCATCAAGTATTCAGAGCACTGCACCAGAACTATTCCTTCAAATGGCGAATGCTCGCACACCACTCCGCATATTCCGTCCATCCCTACAACAAACTGGAGAGAAGCTGGATTAACAAAAGGAACAAAATCTTTATTTGTGGAGGATTGAAGTGCCTTGAACGTGGTCCTACCTGCATTGACTTGTCATACCAGCGGTTTGCCCCGTTCTTGTCTCGACCGCCACCATGCAGCATCAGCAGGGCCCTGTTGGTATCACTGGGCACCAGACCGCTGGGTTCATCCAGACACACCACACACAGACAGCTCTCAATCAGGGTCAGAGAGTCCCTGTTAGTTTGATCTGTATGAAGGAGGGACGCATGTTCTGGATTATCCATCTAGAAATGGTTTATGGTTGATCAAGACTTTTGAATGGAATCATAAATGTGATGAAAAATTAGAGACATGTTTGAGCTGAGACCTTTTGTTAGCGCATCTCTGGCTTGTGCCCATTCTGTTCTCCCATCGGACGTCAGGATACCAAAAGGAGGGAGTCTCTCTTCAGCGTGTTCTGCCATTTTCATGATCTTCTCCAGCTGGGATAAGATCTCTGTCTCGTTGAGCTGCTTGCTGTTTGCGGCTACATCCAACACGAAAAACTAGTGAGGAAAAACAGATTACAGAAATCATGTGTTTCTTAACTATTGCATCATGCACAGTATCACCCGGAAGATACGTAATCATCGTTACGTCCACATATTGCCAGTGTGGTGCAATATTTGTGTAGCTGAGATAACTAGGATACTGTTAACAATGGCAGGGACAAAAAATTGCCAAGTGCTTTTGAAAATATGGCTCCTCTGCTGCGATCGGTTAAATATGCTCTCAGAGAAGTGGCAGTCTCGATCAATTCAAATTCTTTAATTAAAGATTAAAGATTAAAATGCACAGGACACTCGGGGATGTGAGAGATGGATGAGTTACAAACATGACCATGCCGTGGTATCTGTGATAACATTTAATGTCTACCACTTCCTGATCAGTCAGGCCCCAGAGATCAATGTAGTTATCAGTGTTTGCATTCTGTAGATATCAATACATTTTAATATGGAAATAATTCTCACAAGTTTAAATAGTCAAATAGACACTTTAACATCCTTATAAAAAGCATTACCCCAAGCAGTTTTATAAGGGCACTATGCTTTCAAAGTGAAGCTATAAAATGCAGCCATTCATACCCAGGCCTGGCTCTCCTATCCTTTTAGAAATGTAAATCATAGATAAAAACAGTCAAATGAGTGCCCGTTCACCATTGCAATAGAAGTCATATTGTTAGTCTGCCCTGTCTACTGTGACAATTGGGTAAAAAGTCACCTTTAGAGGTTGATGTACAACCTTAAGCAGTTTATACTAAGGGTCCATAAGATGGTGCGGAGTAGGTGTGGCATAGTAGCAATTGGTAGCTCAGGTAAGTTGGTTATACTTTTTCTGTCCAGTATTTTGTATCATGCACTATGTAAACTGTGTTACATCAGTTTATTTTGTGACTAACTGCGTATTTATTTAATGTAGGTAAGCTTATCCTCTTTAAAGTCCTTTGAGCCATGTTTGTAGTAAAGGGCTTTTGGAACTCCCTGTTACTGGAAAACAAACCTTGTATTCAGGACCGATGAGGTTCAGCAGGGTGGAAGGTTCTGACTTTTTCAGTTGGATACAAATGATAGTGTTCCTATGTTATGTGTGCTAAATTACATTCAGAGATGGCACTCTTGACAGAGCAGATCGTTATGTCTTTTGTGGCCAGTTTAGATGTTTGTATGCTTTGCAGTCTGATGAAGGAATAGTTTATCTGCGCTCCGGGCTGATTGTACTGTATCTGGCCCAGAGCGCAGATACCACGTTACCATACCAAATCTACCACATTTCCGGTGATAAGAAAAAGGCATTCAAAGGAAAAGAAATTTCTGGCTCATGTCTGATGTGACGTACTGACCGCTTTGGAGAACAACCCTTCTTTTTCAGCATCTATTGATAAACTAAATGCTACATTAAAACATCCTTAACATTTACTTGTATTTTCTCTCAATTGGACTGAAGACTGTCTTCAGTTAGAAGTGTGACTGAGAGTGAAACGTGTCCCCAGAGGCCGGGGTCCTGACCTGGTTCTTGCACGCCACAATAATGTGCTCCTGTGCTGAGGAGGCTGCATTCATCTGGACCTTCAGCGTGTCGGTCTTTAGCCCCGGGTAGCGATAGGAGGTGAAGAGGCGGTAGTACTGCTCCATGCACAGAGGGGTTCCAGCTAACTGGCCTCGAGCGAAATCCACTGGTAGTGCTCGCCTGAGAGACACATCACACAAATCAGATTACCTCTGAGGACTCCGACTTCATGACTCATCATTATACTTCATTTTATTTTCATCTTCATTTGACTGACTTTCCTTTGGGAAGGTAACGTGGATGAGACGTAGAGCTCTCAGGGTACAGGGTGACAGGTAATCTATTAGAGGTTAAACTTACTCATCAATGAGTCGCTGATACTCCAACACTCCTCTGATGAGACGAGCTGCAAATCTAAAAAGAATGAAAAGGATGAAATGAAAAGAAATCCAGGCACAGAGTTTGCTGTAAAACACTGAACACATACAGCGGACTGGCCGGCGATTATAATTGAATATACTCTCATCTCTCAAAGGACTCTCAGTAATCACATTATGGTAAATTACTAGGATACAGTGAATGAGCTGTGTGTGTGAGAGTAAGGCAGTCTGTATGTGTGAGTGGGCGGTGTGGGCAAATAGGGAAAACACAGAGCCCTGTCAGATCTTATGTTGTATGTCATTTGTCTTGTTGTTATTACGTTCAAAGCTAGATCAATACAGAGGAGGCGGCTGCAGTGCACCACACCCCGAAATGAGGCCTGACTAGCAGTCTCTGTGGAGAGCTTGGCCCTGTCACTCCCAATTTAATAAGTGGCTGTGTCAGTAGATTACCAGCTGCTTGGGGTGCTCTGGAAATATTCACTTAGTACAGCACGAGCTGACAAAAGCTAATGTTGAGTTATAGGACTTGACGGACTGGTGTAATGTCTGGTTGACCACGGCTCATTTAATAACGGGCAGAGATTTGGCCAAGAGATGCTGCCAGTGATTCTCTCCATGTCTGTGTTTCAGATCGTAATCTGAGTCTGTGTCTGCTGAGTAGATCATAAACCCTGTCAGCGTCCACAGAGCAGAACGATATGCATATTTTGTATTGTTGGTGATGGTTTGCAGTTTTCAATCTTGTTAACCTTTGCTATCTGGTGTCTGTTTTCACTTTTTTTTTTCACAGTTCACAGTGCCTTATAGAACCGAGAGGGCACACACTGCAACAACAACCAACTTCCAAACCTCTAAAACCATCAAACTGACCATCAGAAATTCTCAAGCAATCTGACGTGAATTACTCTTTTGGTGGTGGTGATGGTGCATTTATGTACCTCTGTTTCAGACGGAAATTTACTACATTTCCCAGATAGGCTTGTATAGCTTTTAATAGTAGAGAAAGAGGGTCTCACCTTCCTCGGTGTCTCTGGTGTGTCACAGTTAACAAAAGTTTAAAAACCCACCGCACGTAAACATCATGTAGTTTGAACAAAAGCAAAAGCAAAAGTCCGGCACATACCTGAGGGCATCTTTATGATCTCTGAATGTCTGCTTAGGAAACACCATGACCGGACTGGAGTTGACCGGTAGGGCCAACCTGTTGTTCAAGTACATGTCCTCCAGCCAGTAGTCATAGACCTAAATAAAAACACAGGGGCGTTTTTTGAGAAATGCTGCGTCGTTAAACGTTTTGGACTCAAGTTATTACTTTCAGAGTTGAGACCTGTGGGCAGCGGAGTAAAAAACCATTACAGTGTATCACTGCCAGATGAAAAGGAGAGTGGGAGAGTGCGTCGGTGTGAGAGTGGGAGCGTGATAGATTTCACCGAGCTGGATGAGTTGTGGACTGACCGATCACCCAGATGCAGGAGGACAGATTGAAGCAACAAAGGAGGCTCAGATAAATCTTTATCACCTTGTGTTTCACCATTTTCGCTCTTTTATGAATGGGTTATATATTATTATAGAACTCATACTGGAGACAAAATCTGAGACAACTTTCATTTTTATTTTCAAACTAAATTGAGCAAATGCATGGTTCAATACCTTATTAATACAAAAAAAAAAAACAACAACAAAAAAAAAACAAACCACAATCATAGCTGATGCTGAAGAAAAGAGAAACATAGATATCTACTCTTAAAGACTAATAAAACCCCAAATCTTTATTGATATGGGGAAGGAAGCCGAGTAGTATTTTATTTATTTATTTAGTTTAATTTTTTTTTTTTTAGATCTGAGAGTTTACCCAGTTGGTCGTCTTGTCCCTCCTCTCTAACAGCTTCTTCTGGAGAACCTCTCCGACACCTCCAGGAGCCCCAAACTTCTCCACGACGGCCTTTGTTTTCTTAAACTGCTCCACCTTCACCAGGTGCTGGACACACTTCAAGTACGTGTCAAGGGTTTGTTTCAGTGGGGGCACAGGGACCTTTGGCAACACCTGCTGCCATAAAAACAACAGATTGGTGTAAATACTCATAAATAGTAATGAAAGGACAGCAGCCGGTCAGAATTTTTATGTCTTTTGTTAAAGAGAGAATTCTCTCACATCTTGTCTTTTTGCTTTTATTATTAGAACCAGAGTAAATAATTAATCTTAAATGCCTCAGGACCTGTTTGAGAATAAATTCCACAGCCTCATGAGACTTTAAAAAATGTAAACTAATTATGTTTTCTTTCTGATGTTTGATCGTTAGCATACTGGATATTGTAGTTAACCCAAGATGTTAATGTGACCAGTACATTCTAATTGTACAGTAGGTTGTAGCTGTGGATTCCTTGAAATGAGGACTGTGCAGATATTTCAGCAGACACACATAAAATGAACAAACGAAAGAACGAACAAACAATTCAGTCAAACCACAATAATCAGAATACAAACTCCACTATAATATATACCACCACTATCTCAGTGTTGATTAATTGACTGCACCAAAAATGTTCTGTATCAGTGTTTAGAATCTTTTTTTTTTTTTTTTTTTTTTAACCTCTGATGGACACCTGCTATACAATTTTGGCCCCTAGCGGTTAATTAACGTAAGTGACGCTGCCGCTGTCTATGGTGCTGAAATCCAGCACCATTAGTTTGCCGACTTCAGCACCATGGACAGCGACATCGCTCAGTGTGAAAACTTAATTTGAAGTGGAAGATATGGAATGAGTGTTGATACGAGGAAAAAACACTTAGAAACAACAACATGTTTTCATACTTGGCTGTCGCGGTCTCTGGCCGTCTCTTTCTCCAAGACTGGCATCTTTGCATTCCAGTCCACTCAAGGGGAAACAATGTGGAAACCCTCTAGAGGTGGTTTGAGTTCAACCTCCCCTGCAGGAAGCATGTTAGGACATTTAATAAAAGAGAGAACAGTAAAGTAAAACAAAACGCAGTAAATACAATTAGGCCTACTGAGAAATGGAGCTACACAGTGCCGTCTGAAAGTGAACCAGCAGGCTTCCATTCTTCATCATTTTGCAGCCTAATGCAATTTGCTGCTTGTCCTTGAATTCCAGCTGCATCTCATTGCTCACCACTGCAAAGAGATATGCATCTTACAAACTCAGTTCATGTCTATTTCAGTATTAAAAGCCTAATTTTTCCTAAAGAAAATCTTAACCAATAAACCGAGAAGATGTCTACCTATTTTCAACGTAGTTTCACTTTTTAAAGGCAATTTAATAAATAAAAATCTTGAAACAAAAAATACATGTGAAATAATTCTGTATTACTGGGTACAGGCTGGTTTGACGGAAAAGTGAAATTATTAACTTTTCTAAATTCGTTTTCAGAGCAAAGTGGACAAATTACTTCCTCGCTTTGCGCCAAAAAGGCTCATTCAGTGAAAATAAGTTTTTAATTAACACAAAATCTCCTTTATTGTTAGTTTAGAGAGAGAGAGAGGGAGAGAAAAAAAAAAGTTACCTGATCGGTGTGTTACCCAAGAGGTCAGAGAAGTGTGCACAAGTTCACATCGCCTCCCACATCCATGCCGTGAAATTCCATATTAGAGTAAAGCTCCGTTCCGGCGCTGAACCGCTCCCCCGTCCCCACGCCTCGCCATAAGGCTGTGATTCCACATTAAAGCGCGCCTTGGAAAAGATGCTGAAGGTGTTTGCGTCTACCTACTCCCTTGAGGCACGAAACTCCTCCCATCGAAATCTATTCGAGGAACATATTATCTGACTGCTTGCCCCCACCTCCCACCCCCCACACCCCCCTGCCTACATCCGATAATAATTTTAATATAT